>JAXCLQ010035445.1:2132-18303 GCA_035584115.1 Cedrela odorata | reverse complement strand
GCGCCACTATATGGTCCGTCTCTTTTATCTCTTAATTACTTTTCAAGTGCTACTTGTAGTTCATCCTTAACTGTCACAGCACTTAGCCTTGCCTTCTCGAGGCATTCAATGGCTCTATGCGACCATTATATCACCAACATGATAACGTTTCTTCCTGGTTTCCCAACATCATTAACAATGGTAATTTCCTTGGGAAGTTTGGTACTTACTCACTAAGTCATTCCCCCACCTTTGTTAGAGCCCTCAATCTCTAGGATTCCTGTTCCCATAATCTTTTCACTTGAGATGGGTAACAACCTTCTTGGTTGGGAGTCAACACATGACTAATCCAACAAGCATTCAATGACTGCTTGTGCAAATGAAAAATCTCGCATTCCTTTGTCCTTGTAACTCATCTCGTGCTCGAGGTTAAAGGCTTTCCATCAAGTAAAACAATCAGTCTTACTCGATCACATCTCAGATATCTAACATCAAATCCGAGAATTTCTTTACATACTCGTAAAACGTCTCAATTTCGATTCAAGTCATGTAATTGCTTTCGAGCAAGGTATGTAACCTTTTTGAGAAGGAGCTTTAACCTTTATTTCAAGTCCTCCACCACAACCTGCCATCCTTGAACAAGTACATAGACGCCAGTGTTTTCTCAAAGTCTTCAGAATCTTATCCTCACATTCGGAATGTATTGTTCGATGTCAAACAAATGTTTTTGAGCAAGTTACGCCACATTTTCGGAGAGGAGGTAGTTCTTTAACTCTCATTTTGGGTCCTCTAACATAACTTGAAACCCTCACACAAATACATGGACGCCAAGCTCACCTTGACGTCTTCAAAACCTGTCCTCACAGTCCAAAAATATTGTTCGATATCTAACACTATCATTTTCTAGCACTTCGGCATCTCAGGTTCCTCCATAGCACCATAGCATTTCAATTCTAATATCTTCAACTGAATGTGTTCTAAGCTTGGAGCGACTCCCGACTGAGTTGCAAGGATATAAGAAAGCAAGATCTGTCCACTTCCTCTACTCGTTCCTGCAACACCCTCACCGCATTGCGGTACTCCTCCACAATCTCGGATATCATTGCTTGTGTATTTGTAAATTGTGTTTCCAACTCTTCAAGACGTCCCCTATTAGATGATTCAAAGTTAAAGCCAACGGCTTTCCTTTTTCATATGCTCACCCAAGAACTCAAGGACTCTAGTAATGTCAGAGTTTGTCTCAAGTCTTCAGTGTCAAACGAGCTCTTTCTCTACTATGCCACCTCTAAGGCTAGATGATGCTCCTCTAACTCGCCCATTTTCTTTCAAGAGTTATCAATCGAGTTATTCTTGAAGAGGTAGTTTTTGTAGATAATATCACTACAACCTTGAGCTTTGATACCAAATGTTACGGGCTGACTTTTCCTAAGTCGAGATTCACACCTATGCGGCACTTACTACCGGATTCTAACTAGCAAGTCAGCTTAAGCGAGTTTTGCACAAAACAACTCAAATGGATTAGTTGTTTACAAAAATATAACGATAGTAAAAAGCAATAGGAAACAAGCCATTATTGTAATCCAACACTATCTGAGATTTTATTGATAAAATGCTCTCAAGTATACAAGCCTTTAATGGGGGTACAAGCATACAAGCACTAAATAAGCAAGTGTCTCTACATATCGAGACAATACAAACAAGCTAACCTAATTTATATAAGTGGCCCATTTCTATCTACCCGAGGGCGGAGGAGTACATAACAATACCCTCAGAGTGTTGATAGACAAGGCCCTTTTAAGGCACCTAGCCATCCCTCCTTAAAATGGGTTTTAAGACATTACTTGGGTAGTACGAGGAGACATAACCCATGTCTCAGTTGTCACACCCCTAAGCCACAATGATGCCTCCCAACTTGCAGCCATGGGCTTACTAGCTGGCCCTAGACAAGCAAATATGTTAGGCCCTTACACTATGGATAATGCAATGCATGATGTGATGAATGAATTATGAAATTGTCTAAATTCTAGGTAGGCATGTTGGTTGCATACCAAGTGTTTAATAAAATGTATAAATGATGTGTTGATTAATAAATTAAAAATGTATAACACATGTGTGAGTGCATATAAGTTGTGAATTTGGTGTAACGATGATAGTGGACACATGAGGGTTCTTTCAAGGCAACTACCCAATTTTGACCATGCTTGATGCCGATTCTTACAGACTACGGCTTTAGAGAGAATAAGGTATTAAGTATCTATTCTTGCAGGCTACGGCTTTAGAGAGAATAAGGTATTGAGTGCCTATTCTTGTGGGTTATGACCTTAAAGAGAATAAGATATTGAGGGCTTATTCTTGTGGGTGATGACGCTAGAGAGAATGAGAGTGTTTGGGACCTAATATCATTCATAATTTAATGCCTATTCGAGAGGGCGACGACCCAACAATCGTTAAGGGTATCGAAGTCCCATTTTTATGGGCTAAAGCCTTATAAAGAATGAGGTAATGGAGATTTATTTGTGTGAAAGATAGTCTAACAATTGAGAACTAGGATTTTGTGTTATATTATATAGCGTTGTACTGTGATTATATATAGCTGAGATATATTTTAGTTACATTATTTAGGTATTTTAGAATATAGGTCAGGTGATCTACTCACTAAGCTTATTAGCTCACTATTCTACAATTTCTAGTTTTGCAGATCTGTCCCAACTACCAGACTCCTCCGCTGTTTCGCAGCAGTAACTCGCGGTATATCCAGACTCTTTGGAATTGTTGCTATTTTGCATACCCATTGTATAATGTCATTATTGTAGGCATGAGGTATTTTCGTTTATGACATATAACTATGGATCGCTTATATATTTAATGTACTCATCATCCTTTTTGGATTGTTAATATACTATTTATATAATTATCTCACTTCTTTTTATTTTCAAACATTATATAAATATTATATTATGTTTAACAAAGTTATTTCTTTTCCATTCAATTTGCAAAATCTATTAGAAATAAAATGTTTTATTCTTTAAACATGTCATTGTTCATAAGAATGTGAAGCCACGATAGGTAATGCATTGCATGGTTGTTAAGGTGCTCTCGACACACGAGAGTTAAACCTCATTGTCAAAATGAAGGTATTACTGGGTGACATGACATGAACTGGTTAAGCATGTAGTAGCCTAACCATCTCATAGCGTCCCTCATAAGGTAAAGCCCGCCTTTCAAAGGGGCGGTCATGACAAATGGTTTTATGCACAACCAGTTGCTTTTCTGTTATAAACTCTCTTATCAAATAATATTTCCTATGAATATGTTTAGACTTCTGGTAAGACATCGGATCCTTAGCCTTAGCCTAAGGTATAGCTCCATTATTGTCACAGTACAAAGCTATTAGATCAACTATAGAAGGAACCACTCCGAGTTCTGTTACGAACTTACGGATCCACATAGCCTCTTTTGCTACTTCAGAAGCAGCGACATACTCAACTTCTCCAGTGGAGTCAACTATGGTAGTCTATTTGGAACTCTTCCAACAGACAACATCTCCATTACATATGAAAACAAATGTAGAAATAAACTTTCTATCATTGTCAAATTGGACATCAGAATCAATATAACCCTCAAGTTTTAACTCACCTCTCCCATAGGTCAATATCAAATCCTTAGTTCTTCTCAAGTACTTAATGATTCTTTTTACTACAGTCCAATGTTCTTCTCCTGGATTTGCCTGATATTTACTTGTGACACTCACAATATATGCTATATCAATTCTAGTATATAGCATGCCGTATATAAGATTATCTATTGCCAAAGCATAATATATCTTCTGCATATGCACTCGCTCAGCTTTAATCTTGGATCCCATCTCTCGAAAGAGATGTACACCATAACTACAGGGTAAGAAACCCCTATTAAAGCCATTCATACTAAACTTCTTCAATACTTTATCTATGTACAAAACTCTGGGAAAGACCTATCATTCATTTTGCTCTATCCTTATAAGACAAATTGTAACACTTGCAATTTTAAAATTTTGTAACTATAGCATCCAAAGTATTTAAGGAATTTAATCGAATAATTTAATGTTATTTAGTAAATTAAAATTTCATATAATTTATAATTTCTAGGTGAATTTTAAAAATTTATTTAGGCACAAAATTAATTTCATAAAGTTGGATTATAAGTGGATTTGGATGAAGGAAATAATGCTTGGATTAATTTTGAAATTAATTGTAAAGATTCTGAAATATTAAAGGTTATTTTAGAATTTTTAAAAGGACTAAAATGATAATTTTTTAAAATTTTAGGTTATTTGTATAATTTTAAAAAGAATATGGGTTTAATTAAAATTTTACTTATCAAAATAAAACAGTTTACCAATTCACCCATCTAGTACCTATTCTTCTTCTTTTCATCCAGTAGCCATTCTTTTTCTTTTAGTAACCACTGAAACCCTTTTTCTCCCCCTTTCTCTCTAAAATTCCGGCCAAATTACTTCGAATTTAAGCGATTTTCTTTCAAATTCTAATTATCGATAAGTTTTACAATATGTTAGAAGCTTGAATTTTGATTTTAAGCATGAATTGAAATTGAAAATTACTATTTATCTTAGAAAATTCTACTTAATTTTATATAGAAAATGTTGGATTGTGTTGAATTAGAGTAGAAAATATAGTATTGAGTTAATTTGGCATTAACTTAAGTGTTGATCAGAAGAAATTAGAGTGTTTTTCTCTCAGGTGAACAATATTTTTAAAGGTGTTACAGTATTTTTTAAATGTACTACAGTAACTTCGATCTGCACAGTAACTGTTTGTATAATGTATTTAATCTGCACAATAACCATAATATAAATAGTTTGTAGCTACAATATCCAGTATAAACAGTAATTTCCTACAGTACTACAATATAAACATTATTTGCTATAGTAAATCTCACATGAACAATATTTTATTACAGTTTTTAAATTAAAATTGTATTTGTTTTTTTAGGACAAATGTGTATATCCCTGAACTACATGACACGGTTAATTTTATGGCATATCTCCAACACCATGTGCATCCATATCGAATGTTGATTATAATGTCTCAGGTCAAAGGATCACCTTTCACACGATTACAATCAAATGACGAATCATTGACTACATACGTTTCAAGTGATTCATCATTTCTTTGATCACATTCGAAAAACAGTTTTCTAACTGTTAATCCATACTAATACCCTAATGACATGATTTTCATTGTCACCCGCACTAATATTATCTCATGATATTTACTGGAGATATTTTATTTACCTACTTTGCAGTATGGATGCCCAATCTATACCATTTATGCAGAGAATAGTTTAGATAAGAATATTATCTGAGTAATTCATATATATATTCTATTCATTAATATGATTAGAAAGAAGAAACAATATATACATATGAATTAAAAATAATTTCTATATTCTTATAATGTATAATACGTAATATACAGTGATTCAATACAAAGTACCCCGAAACTGATAATACAAATGGTTTCTAAGGCATACTACATCAATAGAAAGTTCTAGAATGAAATTTTTATGAACGAATCGATACTAGGTTTAAAGGTATCAACCTCTACTATAAAAGTATCGATCCAATCAGTTGACAAAATGTAAAATTTGGGTAAAATTCGACAAGCAATTTTAGAATTTATAAGAGTTTTTAAGGGTAGGTTAGTCTTTTCGCCTATGTTTATATATACATATAGGGGGATTCAACTCCCTAGTGATTTTTCGTTTCATTCCTTTCCTTCTCTCTTTAAAATATATTTCTTTCTCTTTCTCTCTCGTTATCACTAGGATCTCAGCAAATTCTTCACTTTTTCTTTTCAATTTATGTTGCCAAGTGATTACCCATCATCCTTCTTCTATTTGGTACCATTTTGGATCGGAAATAGTATAAGGAAGCAAGGAAGGATGTTAAAGTTTCGATAAAATTTGGGATTTTGTCGATTAATCGTCTATTTAAGGATTCTAAGGACTCATACAAGTTACTGGTAAGTTTATTAACCTGTTATAAATTAATTTTGAGATTTTGAACATGCTGAATTTTAGGGTTCACTATGCATTTGGGTTTTTTGTAGATTTTTACATAGTAAATATTAAATAGTGTTAATTGGAGTATTTTGATGGATATATATGTGATTATTTGAGAGTATTAAGGTAATATTTGGCTATTGATTTGAATGTATATTTTAGTATTTGTTATAATATTGAAAATTTGGCTTGAAAATGTGAGTTCTAATAAGTTAGTCATAGGATTTTATTGTTGAAAATCGGATAAATGACCTCTGATAATTATGTCTCGTGATATGTGTAAAATTAAGGTGTTTTTTAGCCATGTTAGACATGAACATTGCATTTAATACATTATGTTGATTATTTGAATCATGAAAATTCATGATTTATGTATCTGTAGTATTAGGCTACGAGAATCTAGGAGAAGGACCAAGTTAGGCATGAGGATTGTTAGTAAGAGTGATTACCCTCCCCTTATTGTGAGTAAATTTATACGTACATGAATATGCAAATATATGTGTTACATCCCAAAATCCATGGAGTGTGACTAGCAGAAGACAAGATCAACTTGTCCCCCTCAACCTCATATTATCATGCAACCTGAGGACATAACCTCTACAATCTGTTATATGCAAATTAAACAGACGTATGTGAAACTTCATTCAAATCAACATATAATTATATTACTCAAAATGTACTCAGTTCGTCAGAAATTGTAAAAAGGGCTCTATGCCCATGACATACATATAAACCAACCATTATTATATACATATACAAGATCATTAAGTCATAAAACAAAACCTAGGGCTGTAATGCCTGAACTAAACACCATTATGCATATGTGGACTCAAAACCCCTAATGACTACATGTCGACATACTAATCCACTGATTATCTTCAAGGAAAGCTATTATACTTCTAGATCATATAGATATATATATATATATATATATATAACCTACAAAACTGAAGTGCGATGAGTGGTAAGTCTTAGAAAGATTTAGTGAGTGGAAAGAAAATGTTCAATAAAATCATTATATACATATACTTTAAGGAAATAAAAATTGAACATAATCATTTGTCTGTTTATTACTCATACATATTATAGTACCATTGTATACAATTATATATAAAAATATCATGTGTATATATCATTATTAGGGCCATGTCCAAGGCTACACAGTTAACCGAACAGAGGGATAGTCCATACTCAGGGCTACGTACTTGACCAGACAGAGGGATGATTATATCCGGATCCATGGATCAATTCTGAAGCACAAGCACATGTACACGTACACGTATGCAATCATATACATATGCATATATATATATATATATACATATACATATACATACACACACATACACACATTATAAGTAAAGAATTCATATCAAAATCACATTTAGCCTCCTCTTGGCCTTAATCTCATATAGCTCATCAAAACTTTCAAAAGCAATTAATAGCTCAACACATCATTTTTATACACCTACACACACACATATACATTACATAAGAAAAATATAAATAAATAAAGTATAAGTATTCCACTCACAGGTTTTACTGTCACTATTTAAATGTCGTCTAGATCAATGAGGGCTAAGTTGTCTCTCCCTTAGAGTATCTATAACACGGTATTAATGAATATTGTTAGAGGAATCAAACCAATAATATTTACAAACTAATGCATACAATACTAAACATGCTCAAATATATCCCAAATTGAAGCCCATATAACTATCATTACTTATAATTTGGATTAAGTGAACATGGCTACGGCACAATAGGTCTAGCTTAATGTTGATGATAGGGCTACATAGAACAACAACATTACCAGCTTTGCTATGAACTCATTCGAAATGCTATGAAACTAAATTTTGGATATATCGTACCTCTATGTGTCTTATTTTTATAACCTCTACAGCACCTCGTTCAGAGTTTTAGAACTTAACTTATGTCCCCATATACGGACGCTGTTCTAGTGAACCTACATTTCGAGTATAACATGATTCAATACAAATATGGTTCATAATTCACAATGGAATCATTCATAAGGCTTCAATCATCATTGATAAGCATTCTAAATATAATTTCACCAATTGGTATAGTCTCTTAAATTTATTTTCAAAGTCAAAGCCAATATCGACACATAATGTTCAAACTAAGTTACACAATAAGGTAGTTGGTTTCCAAAAATTATTGGAAACTCATTTCTTGGTGAAATAATCTAATTTTTGATTATGTTATTCTTTATTGTATCTAGTTTTCAAAGAATTTTACGGTTCATTAATTGAAGGTCTAAAACTCATTTTACATGCAAAACACTAAACGTTGTCCTCTATTACAGACTTATAAAATGATTTTATACTTTGTACCTTGTTCTCATACAACGTGTTTCCATTAGCATCTGTCCTACCACTAAGTTGAGCAATGCTTTCCTTCTTGACAAAATCTCAGATGGCTTCCTCATTATCATTATTATTGGTAATATGACATTGTTTTGCATCTAGTACTTGGAGGATTTCCTTCGATTTGGCTGCTCTCTCAAGAGTAGAGCATGATTGTCCTTTGTGGAGGGATGCATCAGCTTTACTATGCTTTCAGGATGACAGCTGAATCCAAATGGTATTTCTATTACGATCATAACATCTAAAAGAAGGTTAATATAGAAACACCTGCCAGATAATGTTAGACATCGAAGAAATTATGAACTCACTATGAACTGTGATAGATGGTGCTATATGTGATGAGGGTTACCTTTTCCTCTTATTGATGCTTTGGGAGCCATCAGAAAAGTAGCACACAGGCTTATCATGCTTGTCAGTTAGATCACTCTTCTCCAATGTTCAACTTGTTCATCATCACTTCCCTTTGAAAGACACCCTACTAAAAGACTTACAATTTTCTTTTCTTTGAGTTTCTTCACTTTTTCATCACAAAAATCATAAGGTTTCTCCTCTTTTAATTTCCTCTCTCTTGGCATTCTTCTCTCTTCTCTCTCCCTCTCATTTTTCTTCCTTTCTTTCATTCTCTCCTTTTCTTTTTGGGCTTGATTTTGGTTAATTTCATTAAAGCCCAAATTATTTTATAAAATGGCCCAAAAGTTAATCCTTTACTAAACCTATTATTTGGCCCATTTTTCTTTCTTTTCTACTAAGTTCAATTTCTTCCATTTTCATGAGCTACCAAATAACTTATTATTTAATTCTTTTATTAAGGCCAAAATTTATTTCTTTAATGGGCTTAAATGTTTGGCCCATTTTCATGCAACCATCCATTAGCCCATTAGACCTAATTTCATGTAAAACCTATTAGCCCATTTAGGTCAAGTTCACTTTTCAAATTATAAATCTATTAAGTTTGGAAAGTTTTCATTCTAGCCACTGAAATTCTATTATAGTTGTCATGAAAAATATGATTGTTATGTGTGTTATATTTATACATATGCTTGTGCGTTAAACAAGCTGTTTTCTAGTTAAAGAGAAATTTGAAATGAAACTATTTTATGTGATTTATATGATATTAGAATATTTTGCTTATTTGGTCTGCTGTTAAAACTTATTTAATATACATGCTTAAATGGCTGGGGAAGCTTGATTTATTTATATGATTTATAATCATTGTTTAAAAATAATTTTTTTCTATGCATGTATATTGGTGATGAATGTAACATCCCTACTCCGGAGATACTACTGGTAGATGATAGATCTCACTGATACTATTAGCCTCTGACTAAATAAAATATTTGTAAACTATAAACAGTACGTAAAACACATCTATCCGACTACAAAATACTGACGCATTCTATATGAACACTGAACCACTCAACGGACCCACACTAGTGACTGCAGCACTGGCTCTCTCATATCCTCGTCACAGGTCTCCGAAAGTACGTAATGACTCACCAGTGGAATGGTCCTACAAAACTAGGAGGTAATAGGGGGTCAGATCTTTTGAAAAACCTGGTGAATAGAGCTAAAAACATTTAAATTAAATCATTAAAATAACAAATAATTTATCTAAAATAAATCTTGTTATGAAAAATCTACTGAAGTAAAAGTAAATCATATTTAAGCTCTGCAATATTTAAATCTCTTTTCTAAAACCAAAAACATCAATAAACTACGCTGGGGAATGTATCTTCCGCTCGTTCAAATAATTTACGCTCGGGAATGGGTCATCCGATCATTATAAATGGGAGAAACCAAGAACATCCCCCTGATTCTCCCATCTACGACCCATGCACGTCATTAAATCTCAAGTATTCGGGAGGGACCACAAAAATAAATCATATATAAAACTGTATTCATAAAAACTATTTTCTAATAAAATATCAATAATCCAAATTTCTTACCAAATCATTTCTTTTTTTTCTATAAATAAAAAATCCATGTCACAAATATTTAAATTAAAATCAATTAGTTCTCATAGTAAATCAAATCATCATCAAAAAAATAAAGTAATCATAAACTAGAAATGTAATCAAATCCTCAAGAACAACTTCACATATAAATTTTCATAAACACTCATAATCGGGAAAAATTTATTGATTTCATTTAATAAAATAAGTAAATGTGATTTAATAATACATAAAAAGGATAAGTGCCCTACTCACAAATTTAAGAAGTGGCTAGCTATGTTATGGAGATGTAAGAAGTGAATCCGATTGTCGATCTACAAATAAGCTCGTCTGTAGGATTGATTACAATACAATATTTTCATGCAAGCAATCATGTTACTATGTATAAGTCACCTAAGACTACTAAAAATATTTCAATTGAGATTAATATACCCTTTTCAGACTTCGACTTAAGTTTACGAAATTAAAGATGCTCTAATTTGGATTTTCCGCTTTCTCATAATTATTTCCCTACATATAGGTCGAATTCAAAAATTCATTGCGAACAATTGGTATGGAGTTCAAGGCTGAAATTTTTATAGGGCATGCTGCTATGTGTCTAGTTTCAGCACAATTTTACGAATCTTGATTTTGTTACATAAATTTCAAGTTACAACTAAATTAGTCACTGATATAGAAGGGATTTCGCTTCAAATCTCACTACCGAATTACCATATTCAAAAATTCAATACCGTCACATGTAGTCATGAAAAATCTAAAATTTAATTATGTTAGACCTAGTTATATCTAGTTTATACCAGCTTTTACAGTTTGTCGTTTCGAGTTATATAACTCAAGATATGGTTCATTCTTTACACCCTACTCAGCCATAACTTTTGCAATAAGCATGCCAACATATGCATCCAATTTCTACCCCCACGCTAGTATGCACGACTAGGCCTTTAACTCAACATTTTCAAGCTTTAAATTATGCATTTTATGTCCCAAAACATATCCAAAATAAGCTATATTCATTCACACACCTAAACACATTAACAAGACTTAATTAACCATCATATGCTCAAATATAATGCACCATCCCTTTCACCAATTTACCCCATTCAATTTATACTTGAATTTGTTAACAAACATACATTAAAGACACTAACCTAGCTGGCCAAACCAGGTCCTTCCATAACCAATTCAAAAGCCATGCATTTCAACACCAATAATAATACTATAGGCTTCCTTACACCATATCTTCACGTTATCACATCAAACATCATCATCATTTAACATCTAAGCATTTAGGGTTTCATAATCTCATTATCATCATCATCTCAATCATCTTTCAAGCATGATTCATGCATTAAAACACAACATATACACACTACAATTACCGCTGCTTGCAAGGTAAACACTGCCGCATAAAATTTTACTGCACTAATTTAACTAAAATTCTAGCAATTATATATATAATTTATACAATCAATCACAAGCTTATTCCAAACCAATTCACAAATTTATGCTCTTTTAATGTTAGATTTAAACACAACACACTCACCTTATTTGCCGAAATTTCAGAAATTCCTATTGCTTCTTCGTTCGCACTTCTGCAACTCATTTTGGCATTTTATCGAGCATGTGGTGCCTTCCATTTTTCTTTCACTCGGCCAAGCTCACTCACTCTCTCAATCACTTTTTTCAACAACCAAAATCTAAATTAATCATCAACTTCACAAGACAAATCAACAATCAACCACTCAAAAGGATTAAAAACTGTTTTCGACTTTGTATTTTCCCTTCATTTTCATCTCACCTTCATGGCTTCCCATTTTTTTTCTTCTTCTTATTCCCTTTCTTCACATTCAGCCATTCTTTCCTTGCTTAATCATCCCTTCACCTCACTTTCTCTTGGAAATCATTCCTCTTCTTTGTTTTTCCTGTAAGCTTCTTTTTCCCTTTACCAAAACTAGCTTCTCCTCTCTTCACCTCACGGATTTTCCTTCTTTTTTCTACATCTCATTTCTTGTTCTTTCTTCTTTTTCCACTCCTCTTGTATCACGGTTTCTCCCCTCTCACCACCCAAACTCGTGCTTCTTTTCATTTTGCTCTTCTCGTGTTTTCTCTCTCTCTTTCTCTCTCATGCCGCTTCTCTTTTCCATTCTTCTTTATATCATGTTTTTAAACTTCTTTCATTTCTCTTCTTTCTTTTATACTTGATCTTGTTTATTTTAGAAAGTTAAAGAAAGGTTTAAAAAAAGTAAACTAATATCTATACATATTTTAGGCCATTTTTAAATGTACCCATTAGCTTAAAATTGCCAACATTTTGGATTTAAAATTTGAAAAATTTTAGGTTTAACTATTCACATAATTTGGGCTTGTATTTTGCTCAGGCTTGGTTTAATCTTGCTTTATTGCCTACAAAGCATGGCTATATATTCCCCTTTTAACTCACCTATCTTAATTTAAGATATTGCTCCTTAAGTTTAAAAATCATTCATTTTAGCCCACCCATGATTTATAATAATTTAACATATATATATAATAAAAATATTTCAGGCTATTACAATGAAAGCAATAAGGCCGGATATTGTTACATGGCTAATGGGCCTGTTGTATGGCTAGTATGCCTATTTATTTACTGTAGCTAAAGGAAGCTAGCCTATGGACTGACCTATTGAGAGACCGGATAGGTGAATAGAGCCATAGTGGGGCTAGTATAAAGGAGAAGTTCTTGGTAAGCCCACTGTGTGTCGGGCATAGATGCGCGGTTATATAAATACCCTATAGAAAGTCTAAACGGCTTAATAGTGATATCTTGGATTTGACAGATTACAAGGATAGTCACACCAAATGACTACTCAAGGCCAACATCATTAGGCAGGCTTGTTTTTATAAATTTATGTTTTACAAGAAAATAAATGATTTGGTAAAGAATGAGAAAATAATTTTATATGTGATAAAACTTTATTACACATGGTTTTAAGCTTGAAAGACTCATTAATGATTTTAAAATTATCTCAACCAAAGTAACATGTCGAGAAAGTATGGCCAGCCCGGTTGATTATTTAAAACTGTTTGCACACCAATGAAATATTTTCTGATTTTTTGTTTAAATGAATGTGTATAAATAATTTTGAGTATATTGTTAAAGTAAATCTCAATATTTGAAATTTAAAAATGTATGTGCATGTATATATATATATATATATGTATGTATTTTATTTACTTACTAAGTATAGCCTTATACTCACCCTCACTGTTACAGCTTTCAGGTTAAGCGCCTTAGTACTCACCGGATTAGTGGTAGTCATTGAAAGCTTATGACGCTTTAGTTAGGTTTCTCTGACTCATTTATGTATTTGGTTCCACTAGATAATTTTTTTAAATATTGTAAAATATTTATAAATTAAACATTTTATGTAAATTCTTGTATTGTTTAACCCGGCTGTAAATGATTTGATTATGAAGAATTAATGTTTAGTAATGATCCCATGGACGGAAGTAAATAATTTGTAAACTGTGATAAAAGTTTTTTATAAAAGAAAGCCTTACAAGCTCTCTTGATGCGAGTATATAGAGTGCATCATGAGGGTTTGTAACGGTTGTCACGGATGGACCCCAGATTAGAGGTGTGACATTTTTCCTCTCTCATTTTTGTGGTCGAGCTCTAAACCTTAGATATTTCCAACTAAGGAATCTGCTTCCCTTTCTTTATGAAAGCTCTTATATATTTAAGTCTAAGGCCTCGATTGTAGTTCATAGACATCATAGGTAAAGAGGTGTAATGGCTTGTCCCTAATACACTAAAATTTCAATAGAATTTTCCATTATAAAATGAACATTCTCCAATAATTAAAACCTGCAAAAAATTTCTAAACACTTCAAAAAATATGTCCAAATCTAACAACTTTCTCTCAACATCAAAATATAAACAACATTTAAAGTTTAAGTATTTATCTACTAATTTAAAATTATATAAGTTGTATTCTCATAATTACACATACACGAAAATACAAGAAAAAGTCATTTAGCTAAACCTCTAGTCTTTTTCAACTACTTGTCTCCAACCTTAACTAAAACTAGAAAAGTAAGGGTGAGCTAATGCCTAGTAGATATTTATATGCAATGGGCATTTTTTAAATGAATAAATATGATAAATTTTTAAATTCCACCAACACTTTAATAATAAACATATAAGATATTTTAAAATTTAAACATATAAGAGATTTTAAAATTTTACTTCCAAACAAGATAAACCAAATAATTGTGTTATTTTACCATAAACAACTTAATTAATATCATGCGTAACTTTTGGGGTATTATTCTCAGGGACCGTCGCTCCACCTGATTTCTATTTACTAACTTTCACCGCAGGATGCAAACCATGTAAAAAATCACTAGTGCTTAACCAAATACAGCTATACAATTTTAAATTCAATATATTGCTCAATTAAAAAAAATAATAACATTTTAAATTTTCCAATAAAATTAAGGAAAATTAATTTCATTCTTCTCAAATAGTTACTTTGAATTAATGCAAATAATTAATTGTGTCAAAACATATATATATTCAAAAATTTCATACGCGTGGGCTAGAATTTTAAATAAAATAAATACCCTACTTTTTAATTTTTAAAACCAAAATCGTTCCAGTTGCATATAACTACCTACCTCGAATTTCAAATCATCAGCCGATTTATCTTCCCCATTAGAATCACCTCCTAAATAAAATTTACAATAACATTTGCTATCCTAAATTATAGCAATTAAGCACTTCACTTACAACAATTTCACAACCTATAATTTTTAAAAAAATTAGGCATAACCCTAAAGATAATAAAATAAATTATCCCAAAATTATTAATCAATGAATATGATCATGTATTAACTAATATTATTATAAACTAATCATACCAGCAAGAATAAATAAATATTCTATACATACTATTCACATATGGTTAATATCATAAGACCCCAAAACTATTCTTGATTTACAAAATATGACCTAATATAATTCTAAATAAGTATTATGACCTATTTTAACCAAAGGGAGTAAATAACCCAAACTAATTACAGATTTTTCACAACTATAAACTAATATAACAAACAAACCCACATCTAATACTTAATACAAAAATCATTGATTTTCATCTTAATTACTGAAATTAAAACACACATATATATACTTTATGAAAACTTTAATTTATAAAGTAACTAAATTTTCAATTAGCTAATATATTTAAAACTTATAGTGAACAATTTACCACAAAATAAAAATCTTATCAATTTTCTTTTCTAATATAAAATTACAAATGGAAATTATAACAAATTAAAACAAAAGGAAAACACTTTTATATATCTTTTATAACATTATTAACTTGCAATTATAATTGTGTGTGTATACAAAAGAAAATTTGAGTAAAACAAACTTATGAAAAAAAATTAGCTTTGCAGACAAATGGAGTAAAATCCTCTTTGCTGGCTCCTTATGTTGACAGGAAATGGAATAAACAATGGTTGCTTTTCTTTCTTTCTTTCTTTTGTTTTGTTTTGCATTCAAACTCAATGATAAAAAGAAATGAATTTTATCGCTAGCCATGTGTCATTTTTCCATTCTTCATGCATTCCTAATGCCACAATATTGCAACACCTAATCCCCACTACGTCCAATTTCATGCCACTTTTTTCACGCAACAAACACTTATCCTATTTTAATTTCTATTGTCCTCCACTAACAATTACTTCAATGTCTTCCACTAACCAAAATAATAATAACAATATAATATAATAATAATAATATAA
>JAXCLQ010035434.1:10793-24106 GCA_035584115.1 Cedrela odorata | reverse complement strand
GAATATCTTGGTTTATGTCTGGAATTATATTGATGGGCATTGAGCCCTTAGTATGTGTGTGAGTCATGCATATGATTTGTAGATCTCTGCATTACAGTTTACATATACAGGTTTTTGTCTGAGGCTTATAGGGGTAGGATATCCTTATCTCTATGCCATCACGATAACGATTTACCGGTATGTGACACGGGATCCCGCTGAGCGTACTGGAAATGGTTACTAGGCACTCACGTCTGGCGTAAAGGGGAAGGGGAAGTCATGGTTGTCACACGAACTATGTGGAAAGGCTCACTCAAAGACTACAGACATGTATGTATGCACATTTTAAATTTTAAATAATTTAAACAAAGCATCAACACATGTAAAGTACACATACATTAGATGTTAATGTCTGGAACAAGCTACTCGTTAACTTAAAGGCGTGTCACACACACCAAGTTGATTTCGATGGGTTCCGATTACCCGAATTTATTTGGAAACTTAGAACAAGTTTTCTACACCTAGAAAAATTCTAGTTCTTTTGGAAGAGAAGAAAAACTCATGAAACTTCTTTCGTCTTTTTCCTCTTCTTCCTTTCTCTCTCTATTCTCTTTTTTCTTCCTTATGTGTTTTGTTCAAAACAAAAACTCTCACCATTCAACAATTGCGTTCACAGAAAAAGGGGAGAAGAAGAACACTATTTAGATTTCAATTTAATTAAAATCTTGACTTGTGAAAAACAAACCCCCATATGCCTTCTTTTCATCCGTACACATTGTTCAAAACAACTTAATGGATTCCAAGTAGCACAAGCTCATGGATGGATTTTTAAATTCAATACATTTTCATTAATCCAATTAATGCAACATAAATATCTAACATATTATAATATTAATCTCATTAATATATATTATATGCATTTATATTTAATGTTAGATAGAGTGTGAGAAAAAAATTATTTTATTTATACATATAAATAAATAATAATAATTATATTTTAATATTATATCATATATAATTACATGTAATCATCACTTATAATGATTGACATTCAAACATTAATACAAAAGATACTTGCTCTTTCTTGTGTTTCTTTAATCATAATTAAAGAATTAATCCTAGCCATTGATTTAAAATGAATAGTTAAAATCTAATCAAGAATTTAACATTTAGCAACATTACGTGGTATCATTTGTCAAATAAAGATCAATTTGATCAAATAATAATTATTTAATCATTAATAAATAAACTATTTATTTATGAATATCCTTACAACAAAATATCTTTTCTTTGTTTTCAAATGTCCATAAATCATATTTACATAATCTGAATTATTACCGAAATATTTTACACGCAAATATTTGCTAGCATGTCTTAGCTAGGAAATTAATTTCTTATAATAAAGAATTAAATTGTCTTCCGATCAAAGTATTGTAACAATATCATTAACTAATTTAATGAATATTATATACGGCAATAACCATCAACATTAAGTAACTAATATATGTGTAACCGCCTAGGTTTATCATAAATTGGACATGAGCAGATATGAACCATTTCACATCACTTCGGTACAACTCCTTGCATTCGAAGTTTCCAATGATCATGCTCAACCTCTAGCAAGATGGCACAATTCCCAAACACTAATGAATGAACTCATATAGTCATACGTTCATATAGTAAAGTCTCTTTATTGTCGACTCCCAATCCAGTGTAGGTCATCAAATTATCAAACTCCTAACTCGATGATAGAAACAGGGTTTCAAATCATATATAGGATTCATGTATTCGAAAATACCTTTCGGAAACATGTACTCTGGCTAGAGATTTCATTCCCATATATGACATCCCTATCTAGGATCTCAAACTCAAATATCTGAACTAGCAAATTTCATCTTGGTCATCACTTGTCCTCATATACCAACACATTGCCAACAAACTTCTTTCACTAGGCGTGGCTAGCTCAGTGCAATATACACAAGTGAATGATATGCTTCAGTGCAGATGACAGTCGTGATACCTCAGGTTAAAAGATTAGTAGTACAATAGTATGGCTGTATGATGTATCATTAATTGTGGATAATCAACCATATGATTCGTCACGCTTAGTAACACGTTCTTCAACGCATCACTCATGTTTATACTCTTATGACATGAGACTCGTCACCTAACTATTAGTATCTAATACTAATCTTTGGCAACATCAAACATGATAGTCATGCAATACTAGATATGATATCACCTCAATTGGAAACTGATTTCGATGTATTCTAATCAAAACTCTATACTCATATCTATAACTCTTTGTAAATAGAGTCTTGACATTATAATACATCACGGGATTTTATTCTGCATTATTTATAAATTAAAGCAACTGTAAATATAAAATGATATAAATGTTATTTTATTAATCGTAAACAACTTTACAATTAATTACAAAAACATTTATATACAATGAATGATATCTCTGAACTACATGATATAATTGGTTTTAGGGCATATCTCCAACACATATATTATATGTCAAGAACAATTGATTGAGATTTCTATTAACAACTTTTGAGATAAATATATCGTAGAGTTTTGATCTTTTAGTTTATGTTATACAAATTTGATTTTTCATTTATCTAACATTGATGACACAAATTACTTTTATGTCATACATTCTAGACGTATAGGACAATTATTTTCTATCAAAAAAAAAAAATCAACTAGAATTTTATTCCTATATTAATTTGTAATATTCATATTAATGAGATGACCAACAACAAATCCTATATCAATTAGTTCTACATTTAGAAACTTGTCAATTTCAAGAAGCAATATAAAATATATTTTATAAATATTAAACTAGAATATTAAAAAACAACTTCCATAATAAATAAGTTCCTCAATTACAATTATATTGCACCATTTTTCAAATATAACATCCCCATAACACACACACACACATACACATATATATATTTTTTGCAGTGACTTCAATAGTAAAAGTAGAGTTTGTTATATGTTTTGAAATAATGACACAAATTATTTGACTAAAGGGTTCTATTTTAGAGCTAACAATGATTAATTCAATTTCAAAGCCACTGGAAATTTATGATCATAATTATACTATAAATTTCTTAGTGAAAATTACGAGTGGATGTCAAAGTAGAGTTTGCTTTTATGTAAAAGTTTTATATGTTATATCTTAGGGTTTTATTACATTACAATTATTGAAGCTACTGCCACACGCTAACATTGATATGCTAAAAGAATACATTATTATTATTATTATTATTATTAAAATACATTTTGTTCTCATTATTGTAGCTAGATATGATAAGTATAGTTTATTAGTAGCAAGTATAAATAGATGATTCAGATAATAATTGTTTAAACTCAATTACGTAAACATGCAATTACATGTAAACTTTTCGGTCCAAGTAAATCTCATACAATGCATGTGGTAAAAGTTTGCAAAACATTATTGATTAATGTTTCTTTGTTAACATAAACATTGATCTTACTATTTTGGTGATAGATTTTAAAGTACTCCAGTTTCAGTATGATTACTTTAAATTAGCTCACATAATTTGGTTTGGGATATGGGGAATGTGACCCATGCATATTGTTGCATTTATAAACACAATTAGTAGAAGAGTATTATGACAGGTTTAAGTCTTTCCACTCAGATTCAAGAATTTTCAAGCTTTTCTTAATAAAGATTTTTGTAGTTTCTTTATTGTCTTCGATTTATTTACATATTAAGTCACAATATAAAAAGTGATGAAAACAAAATTATAAAAAAAAAAAATGAGGGTTATACTATTTTCTTTTTCTCCGTTGAACAGAGTATAATCATTTTATTAAATTAATTTAAAACATAAATCCACTATTATCAGTCACCATTGATCATTGTTGGTCGATGTTATCACCAACGTTATTGGAATCCTCGTCTACCAATCCATTTAACCCATCATTTTTTTCTCTTACTAATTAATACAAAATTAATTTTAATAATATTACATGTATAAAGTAAAATTATAAAACTAGATATATAATTATATATGATAATTAAATATTACAATATCAAATTTAGATCCTAAAGCATTTGAGGGGAGGAGAGGTGTTAATAATGTAGAAATATTATTAATTAATAAATTAAAATACGTTAAAATTTGTTAAATCTAAATAATCAATCTCAAAGATAACGAATTCGGCCAATACAATAACAAATTAAATTTTCAACCAGTAAAGCGATAAAAAAAAATAGACAAGATGATTTGTTGTCCAAAGGAAACCTTATGAAGAATTTTTCAAAGGATAAAAACCCTCTGAACTGATCTAAGAGCCACCTCAAATTTCAGTAGAAAAATGAAAACTTACAACCAGTTATTTGCTTACAGTAACTCTTGTAGCTACCTACTGAGTGACCTACTCTTAGCAATCCCTTTGTTTAAAACTTTGATACTTTCTCTCCTTATGAAATTTATGAACAACATTTTCAGAAGACCGAAACTCCAACCACCAGTACCACTAAGAACTCTGAAGGTTTATAGTTGGATTTTAAATAAATAGAAAATGGTGAAAAACTCTAAAGAGAAACAATCAAATAAGTCTTATAAATCAAAAGAATATTTGTGTTTCTCTTGAGAAAGAGCAAGGTATGAAGGCTATAGGATACTCAAAGGATGAAGACTTTGCACCAAAATATCATAAATATCAAAATAGCCATCTTAAAACCTAACTAAAAATCACGTCCTTTTATATTTCGTGACTAGCCGCTCGAGCGCTAAGTGGCCGTGAAGCTACTAGAACATAATAGCTTAAACCAGCTTGAGCTTTAGATGGGTACAAAGTTAGCACTAAGTTACTAAAATAGTGTCGCTCGAGTGTCAGGTGAGCGCCAGGCTATTGGAACAATTTCGTACAAGTGCCAATTAGGAGCTAGGTGAGCCAAAAGCTTATGTCTAACTTTTTGAAAATAATCTTTGCTTATTTGATTTGAATTAACTCTTTTAATCAACACAATTTAGCCCACAATGCTTTAGACATGAAATGAGCCAACCCAAAAATCTTAACGAACTTCCCATTTGATCATTCCATTACAAAGCACAAACCTAAACACAACTTCAAACCATTGTTATGATTTTTAAGATATTTGGGATATAAACATCCCATCTTTACCTAAGAAAAACTTTAGCTCACCTACCATGCTTATCTTAAATTCTCATTTAATACCATCAACAAATTCAACTGCAAGTGATTTAATAGGAGAACCAAACACAATATTGTCAACATAAATCTTTGCAATAGTTATGTTATTGTCTACCCATTTAACAAAAAGTATTTGGTCCACTTCGCCATATATGGACCAATGATTCACAAGATATACAATTAGTCTCTTATACCATGCCATATGAGTTTGTTTCAATCCATACAATGCCTTTTTAAGCCTATACACTGATCTAGATATTTGGGATTAACAAATCTCTTTGGTTGTTCTACATAGACCACTTCTTGTAGAATTTTATTCAAAAAGGCACTCTGGAAATCTATTTGATACAATTTAAAATTTAGGCTATATACTATAGTTAACAAAATTCTAATGGACTCAAGTCTAGCAACATGTGTATCTCTGTGCTACCAATCCAGTCTTATTCATAATAATTACACCATTCTCATTATATTTGTTTTTAAAAACTCACTTAGTACCTAATACATTGATATCATCTTGCCTGAGCACTAAATACCACACGTCATTCCTAAAAAGTTGATTTAACTCATCTTTTAAGGCATCTGCAACCTTTTTTGGCTCAAGTTGAAACACATAGCTAGTACATAATAGATGATTCAAGACTCTACTGCAAAGTCTAATCCGCTCATTCATATAACCAAAGACATTGTCCTTTGGGTGATTTAGTTTGTTGTAGCAAAAGGTTCTTTGGGTAGGTTCTTCTCAACTTGTGATGAGACCTTCAAGGTCTCATTAGTATCATCTTTAGAAATTATTTCTTTGGATTTAACTAAATCAACACTTATTGGTTCACATGGACTATCATCTATCACAATATCAATAGATTCCATCACACATCTTGTTATATTATTGAATACACGATAAGCTCTAACATTTGTTGAGTATCTTAAGAAAATTCTCTCATCACTATTTTCATCAAGTTTACTTAAGTATTCTCTCTCTCAAGATGTAACACTTATTGCCAAACACACGAAAGTATTTAACAGGTGGTTTCTTACATTTTCACAATTTCTAGGGTGTCATATCGATCTCATATTTGCCGTGAATCATTAATCTAGCCATTTTCTATATGACTTTATTCTTTCTCTTAACAATTCCATTTTGTTGAGGTGTGATAGGTGCAAATAATTCATGTTTGATTCTTTCATTCTCACACAAAGTGTTAAAATTAGAATTTTCAAATTCTCTTCTATGGTCACTTTTAATTCTAGCTATTCTCTACTATTTTTCATTCTAAAGTCTTTTAAACAAGTTTTTGGCTTGTTCAAAAGCTCTTGATTTGTCAGTCAAAAGTTCAATTTATATGAATCTAAAGAAATCATCAACCGCGACTATGATAAATATTTTTCCACCAAGACTCTCAATCCTAGCTAGTCTTATTAAGTCTATATGCAACAGTTCTAGAAGTTTTCTAGTTATGATTCCATGTGTCTTTTTACGACTAATTTTGATTTGCTGACCTACTTGAAATAGTCCACAAACAATCTTGTGTTTTGAAAGGTGGGTAGGTCTTCAACTAGATTTTTCTTAAACGCTTTAAACAAATCTCTATAATTTACATAACCTAGCGTCAGGGGTCGATTTTTTCTTGGTCGAAAATTGGATCTGAACGGCACTCGCTAGCTAGAGCATTGAACTAGTAAGTCAGTCTAAACAAATCTGTACATAACAAACACAAGTAGGTTAGTTGTGTACAAATGTAAACCAATAGTAGAAAATAATCGGATACAAGCATATATCATATCGCAATATAATTCGAGGCTACATCGATAAAAATATGCAACAAGCAAGTAAGTAACATACAAGCAATCAATGAGTAAACAAGCATTGAACAAACAAGTATCACAACACAACAAACAAACAAGATCGAACAATCAATGAAAGCAACTCATTTAATTAATTCAAGGGCAGAGAAGTACACAGCTACGCCTTCGGAGTGCTGATGGTCAAGGCTCTTATAAGGCACCTAGTCATCCCCCCTAAAGATGGTTTTAAGACATTGCAGGTGTGGTAGGATGAGATATACACATTTCAGCTGTCACACCTTAAAATTATAAATAAAATGACAATTTCAAGCTTCTATGGTGCCTCTTAACTTGCAGACATAGGTTTACTAGCTGGCCCTAGACGAGTAAATACGGGTGGCTCTTACATCCTCTCTTACCTAATTTATCGGTGTCCTAGACGATGGCGATGTCTTAAAGTCTTCAGTTCTTTGGTTTTCCTAACTGGTCTCTTCTTCACCAATGCCCTTCTACTTCACGAGAAACCCCTTATGGCTCCATCTCTCCTCATTCACTTGTTTCTCTGCTAGAATTTCTTCAACTTTTTTGATAGTCTTCTTCCTTGGATGCTCTTTGATCTCCTCTCTTGCTGGTTGATTGCGCATGGAATCCTTCATGTCGGCGTGGTATGGCTTCAACTTGGTAACATGAAAGACCGGGTGCATCTTCATCCATGCTGGCATCTCTACCTTGTACGAAATCTTCCTTACTTTGGCAATGACTAGAACTAGGCACTCATACTTCCACACTAATCTCTTATCTCGGCTCCCCCGGAAGCGAATTTGTTCTGGAATCAACTTAATTAACACCAAGCCTCCAAGCTTGAACTCGAGCGATTTTCTACTTTTGTTTGCCTACTTATTCATCCTGGTAGCGACTTTTTATAAATATGCTCAAGCTATTTCGACATTAGTTCTTCATTCCTTGGTGAAATTAAAGGCCTGATTGACTATTCCTCTATAATCTATAACTGTGTGGGGTAGGAGTGGTTGTTGTCCCATCACTACTTCAAAAAGACTTTGAATTGTTAAGGAGTTCTTCTTTGCATTGAAGCAAAACTATGCTACGTCAAGTAATTGCATCCAATTTTTCTGGTTAGCATTGACGAAATGGAGCAAATACTCTTTCAGCATTCCATTAAATCTCTCTTTTTACCTATCAGTTTAGGGAAGATAACTTGATGAGATATTCAGCTGTGACCCAAGAAGATTAAACAATTTAGACCAGAATGTTCTAACGAATCTAAGATTTCGATCACTCACAATATGTTATAGTACTCCCCAATATTTCACCACATGCTTGAAGAATAATCTCATTGTTTCCTCTGCTCCGTAGTATTTTGGGGCTGGTGTGAATGTGGCATATTTTGAAAATCTATCGACAACCACTAAAATATAAGTCAAGTCACCAATCTTCGAAAGGTTAGTGATGAAGTTAAGTGAAACACTCTCTCATGGTCAGCTCGGCATATTTAGTAGCTCCAGCAATCCTATTGTCTTCAGTTTTTTCGTCTTGTCTTGTTAGCAGACGAAACAAGTCTTAGTATAATATGCTATATCATCCCACATTTGTGACTAATAGTACTTTTGCTTCGACAAGGCATACGTTCTCTGCCATCCTGAATGACCCACCCACAAGGTGTCATGACACTATTTCATAAGAGTTTTCTACAAATCTCTAACTTTTGGAACATATAGGCGACAACCTTTATCTACAAAAGCTCGTCTTCTACCCAAAATCGGCGAGTCTTACCTTCTTTTACTAACTTCATGATCGTTTTAGAGACCAAAACCTTCCCTAAGCTCTCCCTGAGGCGTTCCCAAAGTGGTATCAAAACCATGGTAGCTGACATGTTCACCATCCTCTTCAAACTCACAAGCTCTGACTTGCGACTTAAAGCATCCACTACTTTATTTAAGTTTTCGGCTTTGTGTTTAAGGTGAAATTGAATTCAACAAGAAACTCCTTCCATCAAGCCTGTTTCGAGGTCAACTTTGGCTGCATAAGGAAGTGACTAACAGTTGTATTGTTTATCTTCACCACAAACTTAGATCCCAGTAGATAATTTCTCCATACTAGCAAACAGTGTAACATAGCTAAGAGTTCTTTTTCTTGAGCAGTGTACCTTTGCTCCGGTTCTGATAACTTTCGATTCTCATAAGCTACCGGCTGACCTTCCTACAATAAAACTCTCCCCAATGTAAAGTCAGATGCACCGGTCTGTACCTTAAATAGCCTAGTTATATCTTGGAGGGTAAAAACTGATTCTCTTACCATTGCTTCCTTCAAACTGTTAAAAACTCTTCTAAACTGCTCAAACCATTCCCACGTTACGCCTTTTTTCAACAACTCAGTTAATGATCCAGCTTTCTTCGAGTACCCCTCTACGAACTGCCTATAATAGTTAGTCAATCCAAGGAAGGGTCATAACTCTTTTATACTTGTCCACGTCTTTTAGTCTTAGATAGCCCTCACTTTCCCTAAATCCATCTATATGCAACCTTACTCTATCACATGGCCAAGGAATTTGATGTGTTTTTGGGCAAACAAACACTTCTCTTTCTTCACAAAAAGTTTATTGTACTTCAACTTCTAAAGTATTCTAGCCAAATGTTCATTATGTTCTTCTAAGTTTTTGCTGTAAACCACGATATTATCAAGATACACCACTACAAACTTGTCCAAATATTCAGGAAATACATTATTCATCAATGTACAAAAGGTTGCAGAAGCATTTTTTAACCTGAACGGCATCACCAAAAACTCATACGATCCATACTAGGTGACGCATATGGTTTTAGACTCATCTCCCTCAGCAATCTTCGTCTGATGGTAACCCAACCGCAGATCTAACTTTTGTAAAGTATCTTGCGAGCTCAACTGATCAAACAATTTTGCTATCAGCAGAATGGGATAGGTATTGTGGACCGTCTATTTTTTTAGAGCTCTATAATCGATACATAACCATAGGCTCCCATCTTGCCTCTTCTGGAGCAACATCGGGGCTCCGAACGGTGCTTTTGACGGACTGATGAACCCGACTTACAACAGTTTATCTAACTATATTCAGAGTTTGGCTAGTTCTAGTGGAGCCATTCTGTAAGGGGCATGCAAGGGTGGTTTCGCCCCGGGCACCAATTCAATCTAATGATCGATTGCTCTCATTGGTGACATGGTCTTGGGCAATTGATTAGACATCACTTCGGCAAATTCCCTCAACACCTAAACAATCTCCGATGGGGTCGGCTCTCCTTCTCACTCCTTCACTAAGGTTAAAATGGCGATGAAAGAGGATTCTCCTCTCTCAATCCCCTTCTTGAATTGAAGGGCGGATAAAAGTTTTACCTCTGTTGGTTACTTGACCTTAGCAAGCACCATTGCAAGCCTTTCTCCCATGATCAACAGACTACCAGTAGATGAAACTGGAATTGCGCCTTTCTTCAATAAGAAGTCCATTTCCAAGACAACATCAAAGTCATCCATCTACACAGCTACAAGGTCCACTTGACCTTCCCAAGTATCGATCTTCATCTGCACTTACTTTACCAACTTGTTTGTAGATAAGGTTTTAAAGTTGATCACCTTTATGCGATCAGCATCTTCCTCGAGTTTCAACCCAAGATGCTTCATTTCCAAAGCAAAAATGAAGTTATGAATGGCTCATATGTCCACCGTAACACTTTTTGCTATAATCTCATTTATTAGGGCATAAACAAATAAAAGGCCCTTTCCTACAGCCTTCTTGCCGTCAGATTGCTTCTTTAAGGCATTCAATATCTTTAGTGCCACCATGTGACCAGTTTCTTCTATCTCCTGATCACCTATAAGTGTTTCTTGCGGTTGATCTTTAAATGTCATGGCACTTAATCTTGTCTTTTTAGGGTATTCTAAGGCTTTATGTAGGCCATTGTATAACCAAAATCCAAACGGCCTCTTATCTGCTTCTCCACTTTTAAAAAATTCCTAGGCTTCTTGTTCTAATTACCATTCCCTTCTAACATGGGTAACAGTCTTTTTGATTAAGGACATCACGAGGGTAATTTGATCTTACTTGTGCGAATGGGACATCTTGTACCCTTTGTCGCTGAAGCTCATTCCAGGCCTAAGGCTAAAGGCCTTCAATGAAGTAGAACAATTGATCTTACTTGGATATATCTTAGATATCTAACATCAAACCAAAGAATTTCTTCACATACTCGCGGACTGTCTTAGTTTGGGTTAACCCACATAATTACCTCCGAGCAAGATACGCCACATTTTCAAAGAGGAATTAGTTCTTCAACTCCCGTTTTAGGTCCTCTCAGTTGTCAATTATGCACCATCTATCTTGGATCCCTTTATATTTTGTCCTCCACCATAACTTGGCATCCCCGGACAAGTACATAAATGCCATGGTCACTTTGAAGTCTTTAGAATTTGCTCTTACAGCTCGAAAGTATTGTTCGATATCAAATAAAAAGTTCTCGAGCTCTTTGGCATTATAAGCCCCCCATAATGTTTTGATTCTAGTACCTTCATTCGACGGTGTTCGGGGCTTGGTGCGGCTCCCGGATGAGTTATAAGGGCACGGGTAATGAGATTTGTCCTTGTGTTCACTTCTTCCAGTTGTTCCCGTAGCACACCCACCGCACCGCAGCACTCCTCTGCAATCTTGAATATCATCGCTTGCACATCTACAATTTGTGTTTCCAACTCTTCGAGACGTCCCCCACCGAATAACTTGGTACTAGAGCTAGCGACTTTTGATTCTAGTACACTTACCCGAGAACCCAAAGACTCTAAAATCTTTATAGTTCATCTCATGTCCTCAGCATCAAATGAGCCCACTCTCTTCTGTGCTGCCTTTACGGCTTCTTGAAGCTCCTTTAACTCTACCCATTTTCTTTTAAGAGCATCCAATCAGGCTATTTTAGAGGAGCTTGCTTTTGTAGACATCATTACTGTAACTGTGCACTCTGATATCAAATGTCAAGGGCCGATTTTCTTTTGGTTGAAAATTAGATCCGTACGACACTTACTAGGACGTTGAACTAATAAGTCAACCTAAACAAGTCTGCACGCAACAAGTACAAGTAGATTAGTTGTCTCTTGGTCAAAAATCGAAACTAAATCAATTATTTTAAAATTCATATTTTATTTTTTATTGTTTATCATTATTATTTTAATAAATAAATAATTACTTAGTTAAATTTAATTAATATATATTTTCATATAATAATTTTTACATTTGAGTTTATAGGCTATAAAATTAAAAATAATTTCTAATTTTTTAGTTTAATTCAAAACAATAAACTAAACCAAAACTTATTTTAATACTAACAATATAAAATATAAGATGGTAAACTTAGATCTTACAATTAAATTAATGTTTTGGGCTTGGGCCAAAATCTCCAAATCAAACAAATCTAAACCGACAACTGTCTATTTGAATCCATTCAATTTGACTCTTACTATTAGTTTAGATCAGTTTCATTCAAACTAAGACCAATAGTTTTAAATCGGTTTGGATTTTGAATCAAAACTTATTCAAATCAAATTTGTCTAGTCTTAATTACAAGGTATTTTAAATTTTCAAACTCAACTTGCGCTCAATTTCTTCACTTGTGACAGAAGTCCAACTTGATTATAATATTCAAAAGCCTTTTCCCTCCCACAAGTGACCAACACATATTAAATAACTCCTATTACAATTCTGCCAAATAATTTAACTAATAGCACTAATGTAAATATAAAAGCAAATATTTCTCCAATTCATACGCCACTTAATTCTTTATGTTCATTATTTGATAAATAAAATTTTTTAGACCATCCCTTGCTGATACTCCTCTGCCACATCACTCAAGTACTTAGGATTGGGCCTTTTGTTACGTTGGGATCTAATAACTTAATCCTTTTATTACAAGAGGAACGACAGTGCTAGTCGTTGGGGAAGCGATTGACGCACTCTCTCTATAGTTGTTTTTGAAGCTTGTCTTATGTTTTAGTTATTTATGTTATTTTACATGCAACAAATCTCTTTAAATGTGTCGCATTGAATGTCTTTGTTTGTTTAAAATAATTGCTATATTTTTTTAATTAAATTACAATCATTCCACACTTTATGAAAAATTTAAGTGACAAAATTGATTCTATGAATTACAATATCTATTTTTTTAACTTAAGAAAATAATAAAACAATTAACTATCTTTAATAACAATTATTCATTAAGAATAAAAAATTATACAATATTAATTCAATCATAAGCACAGAATTTTATCATATTATTTTTCAATTCTAATTAACAAAGATAAACCTAGTGAAATTGAGG
>JAXCLQ010035434.1:0-10693 GCA_035584115.1 Cedrela odorata | reverse complement strand
TACTTCTTTTAATAAGGTTTATTAAGATGTGTAGAGCTATTTATACCTATCTTAAATGCTAGAATCAGAATGGTTCCAAGAATAACTTGCGTAGGAAAGCTAAAGGTGTGTATCACACAATAATATCCTTTAAGTGTGTGTTTCTCTTGCATTTAATGAATAAATGATATACATTATCAAACATTACAAATAAAATGTCAAAACATCTTGAATGTTATGCATTTAATTATTCTCAACTACCAAATTACTTCCACGGATACTGCAAAAAAAATGGTTGGGATACTTTCATTAAGAGTGTGGTATTGCTTTGCGAATAAATATCATATTGATGAGTTTCATATGCATATTGATTATATGAAAGGTAGAAAGTGATCTTGTCAGCACGCGCGCGCACACATACATATATATATATATTACTGTTAAGCCTTATTTTCAATTTGATCTATATAATGTTGAAATAAATTTCAGTTAATAAAGTTAAGTAATAGATTAGTTGAGTGATTAGTTGATAGAGTTAAATAGTGGATTAGTTGTTGTAATATAATTTGATCTATTTTGATAGTTTCAGGATATTTCTTCTCTTTCAAAATTATGTCAAGTTCAAACAATAAGGTTATAGACTTCTTGATTGATAGATTGATTAATTTAGTATTGACTCTTCTTGTTTCAACGGCATCAATAGAACAAATATTTTCAGCTATAAAATTTATTAAGACATTATTTTGTAATAAGAAGGAGGCTAAATTTCTATCAGATTGCATGGTTGTTTATGTTGAAATAGTAGAAAGACAATTCGTAGAAATTATTGAATTCAAATACAATAATTGATGAATTTTATAGTCTAAAGCATTCATTATTACAGGGGATAATTTCGTTAGTTTTATTTATTTTTCGTTGTTTTTATTATTGATTTTTATTTTCTTAATTTATGTAGAAGATGTATATTTTGTGGGTTAAAGGTGTATTGTGTATTTCTTTAATTAGAAGTGTATTTTTTAACGTATTAATAGAATTTTTTTGAGATTTTCTTATATTATTTTTTATTGAATAAAATATTATACTTGTAAAAATTATTTTAACCTGGCCTTGAATACAAATTCTAGTTACTCCCATTAATCCAATGTAATCTAGTTTAGATTATCCACTCACAATATGGTGCACCCAACGTGTTCTATGGGGTCTCTAATTTAACAATATAAGCGTGTGCGTTTTCATAATAAATCCATAAAGATTTTTTTTATGTTTGGATAGACTAGAAGAACAATGCATACATATTATACGAAACACCCTTTTTTTTTTTTTTTTTCTTTTTTACATTCCTATATTTTAGCTTCAACATTTAAAATTTGAGTCATATTACACATCCAAGTAATCATTCCAAATTTTTCATCCGTGTCATTCATTGGTTGAATAGTGAGTCAGGATAATAAGTCATTTTGAAAGTTGTGAAAATTCTCTCATCCAATACTTAAAATATCACTTAGGAAGTGTAGTATTATGATTAAAAAAATTATAAATCTAAATGCTATAGCTCCAAGTAAGTTAATCATTAAATGTGTACCTCAATGATACAAGTCCAGTTGGTAATTTGCTCAAAGCAGGGTCGTAGAAGAGCATTAGGTTAAAGCAAACAAAGATTTGAAGTTTACAATTGCAATTACAGGTAAACGAAGAACTTCTCTCTCACTTTTGCTTATGTATTTCGGTTCAAGGGATTTGATTTTGTTTGGGAATTAAAGAATTGACTCTATTCGTTTCCTCATTTTTCCTCCGTTAGAATCTAGGGGTTGTTTTTCTTTAATTTGACTGCTATATGATGTTTTGTTTGCATAATGCTCTTCCTCCCTTTGTTTCTCTTGGTTGCTGGTTGAATATGTTGAACCTTTAATTTGAATGATTTTGATTTGGGGTATTCGAATAATCTTCTCTCTTAGTTGCTAGTTAAATAATGTTACAATTTAAAAATGTTATTTGATTCTAAACTCTCATACTTTTGTTCATATGTTCGACTGATTTTTATATTTGAAGTTGAGAAAATAAAACTTATAAATGAAAATTTATATAATTAATTGAACAACCTAATTGTTATTAAAATATATTGGATTAAGATTTTCTTTTAATTCACTATATTAAATATATTGTGTTTTAAGTAGCAATTGTGTTTTAAGTAGCAAAAGATTAAAAGCCTTTGGCAATTGGTTGCAGGCTATGCGTATAGCAAGTCAATAATTTAAAATAGACATATAATTAAGAGTGACAATTTTTGACATGACCTACCAATCTAATACGTACACGATACAAAATTTGCTAATTTGGATTGAGATAAAATGACACGATTATTTAACGAGTGATACAATCCTACACAATTAATAATCGTATCAGATTTGAATTTAGAGTTATCAATATGTAAACTCGTTTATAATACGATTTATTATTTAAATAATCATATTGTATTAACTTATTTATAATTTAGTAAATTTATTTCTATAGTTTTTTATTTAAAAATTTTGTAGTTATATTTATCAATTTTTAATAAGTATTTAGTTATATTTTAAATAAAAATTATTAGTATTTGAGAAAATATTATCATAAATATTATTAAAATATAAATAAAAATATTGCAAATATGTTGTTGTTAAGGCCACTTTTCTGCTGGAAAATTGGTTGCAAATAGCAATATAATTGCTGCTGTTTCGGGGCATTTTTCTGCTGAAAAACAACCATGCAATGGCAGCAATTATGTTGTTTTTGGGAATTTTTCTGGTGGAAAAAAACCATGAAACAAAAATGTTTCATAATGAGAAATATGGATTGTTTTCAGCACAAAAATTAAAAAATAAATATTCTTATTATTTTCAGCAAACAACAATTATGTTGTTTTTACTACAAATTTATTATTTTCTTTATATAATGTTTAATTATTTTTGTAACGAGTATTGATGCAATTTTATTATTTCTGTTGCTTGTTGGTTCTATAGTTTAATCTGCTAGGTTTTGTAGATGATGTTTGTACGCATAACGAAACAAAAATTATCCGTAATTGCACGTTCATTAGTCAAGAAATTCACGCACATATATAATAGGCAACAGTGACTTACACATCAATCAATGAAGAAATGGATACATGAACATTTGGTTTATTATGCGAGTTAATTCAATTAAATGGGAGGGTCAAAAGAGATGGTTGGGTCACTGTTGAAGAGAAGTTTGTATGATTTTACACATTCTCCCCCATCGTGTCAAGAATAGCACAATTGGTAATAAATTTATTCGATTAGAGGATATTAATAGTAGGTATTTCAACTTGGTGTTACACTGAGTACTACGGTTATAAAATTGCCTACTAAGCGTGCCAAAACTTATACTAGAAAATTGCTTTTTACTGCATATTTTATTTTAACATAATTATTAATAGCTTTGAAATTGATAATGGATATCTTTTATTTTTTTGTAAAGACGTAGAATTGCTTGAAAGTATTAGATGGAACTTATATTAAAGTGTGTGTGCCAAAACAAGATAAGCTAAGATTTGAACAAGAAAGCACGAGGTTGTCACAAATATTTTAAGTGTATGTTCACGAGATATGAAATTTGTTTTTTAAATAATGCTTGGATGGGAGGGCTCTACTTCTTACTCTAGGATACTTTGTGATGCATAAACTAACTGGGTTAAAAGTCCCCGAAGATAAAATATAATTATATAATTGTTGACATCAAATTATTTATTTAAATTAATGTTATACCAATATTCACTCAAAATTATTAGGTTATTATTATCTTGTTGATGCCAAATATACAAATTATGATGGTATCCTTGCATCATATAAAGTAACAAGATACCATTTATCAAAATTCAGTGACGAGAGTGCACCTCAAAATAAAAAAGAGTTGTTCAATATGAAATATTCTTCTGCAAGAAATATTATTGAACAATATTTTGATTTACAAAATGTAATGGACTACACTCCGAAATTCATCATTTTATCCAATAAAAACTTGTTATCGCATTATTGTTGTATGTTGTTTAGTACATAATTTTATAAAAAGAGAAACATTAGTGAATCCATTAGAGCATGATTTAGTTTAGGAGCTTAATAATGAGGTAGAAGAGAGATAACACAAGCTCTTTTCAAGCTTCAAATCAATGGACGAGTTGAAGGAATGAGCCACTGAAATGTATAATCATTGGCTTGGAATTCGTGGTCGATATATTGTAATAGATTTGAAAGTTATGTGTAATAAATTTAAAAGCTATGTTTTTTTTGCTTTGATTGTTTATTGTTTAAAAGTAATTGTATGAGCTTTGAATATATTGTTATAATTAAACTGTATTATGACTTTGTTTTATTAATTTATAACTTATATTTTCGGTTTAAATTGTTGAATTGAATTATATATTGATGGCGATTAGTTATAATATTTTAATAAATATGTTCTTAATATATTTATTTTTAATTTTTTTTAATTATAATTTTATAATTATATTAATATTTTAACAATCTAATTCAATTTTTTTAAAAATAGACGAAGAAGACACATATAATCCAATCAATTAAACAAGAGAAAAGAAAATTGGAGAAGATGGACTAAAACGAAAGAATAAAAAATAAACATTGTTGAACATACTAGATGATTGCATAAGTTGACATGATGATAATAATACTTTCAATCCTCACATATTTTCGCAAATGGAAAATGCATTGATGGAAATGCTATCAAATTTTTTGTTCGTATAATTTTAAAAAAAATTAAATATTAATATAATTTAACACGTTGTTGCACTAAATATAATTTAATTTACAAATAATCTATTACAATATTACACTAACACCGTACATATTTTTATATAATCTAATTCATTACAATACATTTATTACCACTCAGTATTATTTAAAATAATACAATAAATTATCCCACCAACATTTCGCACCTCTGTCACGACCCAACATTTCTTTTTTTCTTTTTTTTCAAATATATAGTTACTTCCACCTTCCGGCCATGAATATAAAATTATAGTGAAGAAATTACATAGCAAGAACAGCATAGAAGGTGGCATGGATTTCTCTCCCCTAACGGACGCCTTAGCGTCCAAATCCTATGAAAAAATCGCTGAAGTCTGCGACGAACTAATGCTCAAAGTATATAATATCTTTCTCTATTCTGCTTTTAATTGTTTAATAATATTAATTTAGTTTTTACTTTCTTTTCAGGTTGCGGCAGAGGGTGTTGCGTTTCAAGACGAATGGCCCTACGCGATTCATCTTCTTGGTCATATTTATGTCGATGATATGTAAGTTAACCTTTTTTTCAATTGTTTTGTTCGTATTTTTATTGATTATTTATGTTTATTTATTTCTTGCATCTGTTTGCTTTGTGATAAAACTGGGAGAAAAATGAAAATTTTGAATTTACATTACTTTCTATTCTCTGGGTATTTAGATTTTTCTCAGTATGGAAAGTATAACCGCAGAAAGCACTGTAAGTAGCTTATTTCGCCTTTTTTTTCCATTATGCCACAATTCAAAGGCTTTGAAATGATTTCCTGTTTGCAATTAAGGGGTTTGAAGGATTTTTGTGTTATGTGAATTTGCAGTTTAGGGTTGGAGTATATGTTTTTGGTTAGTTGGGGTTTGAGGGTGAACTCTGTTTCACATTATCAAGTTATGGAATATATGTTATGCAATTCAGAGTATTGTTTTGGAGTTCATGTGGTTTTAAGTATTTGGAATTTTGGAGTTAATCGTGGTTTCAATATATTGTTTTGTACCTTTTGTTGTTTCAAAACATAGGATGGTTGTGTGACTTAGAATTTTATTCTTGGAGTGGTCTCTTGAAGTAACAGTGCAAGGTTCCTTTGGAAATCAATACCTTCTGCGATCAAAGATAGCAGACCTGAAGTGATTGCAGCATGGAGGCTAGGTCAGAGGCTATGGACACGGGACTATGGCGGTGTTTATGAGGCTATTTATGGTTTTGAGTGGAGTCAGGAAACCCAAGCTCTCGTTGCTGCATTCTCGGGCAAGTTTATTTTTGTCATGTCTTATCTAGTAGTACTGTCTAATACTTATTGTTTAGTTATGGAACATAGTAAGCTGAAGAGTTTAAGAAGTTGATTATTTTAGATGGTAAATGATTAAGGTTACATAATGATGGATACATGATGCTGGTTGTACATGTTGTTTATGTAATGTTATTTTGCCTTTTTGTTTCTTTATATGTGTGAATATACATTTGTATATGTATTTAAGTGTTAGATTTTGGGAGTTTAATTTATGCAGTCTGTGGAATCTATCTTATTATATTGTTGAATTTTAAGAACTTATTGAGCTCCATGAGTACTAATAAAATGCTATTTTTGAGATTTATTTCTTAATTTTTCCTTTCTTTTTAAGGAATCAAGATCATTTTATGTTCTTGTTCAAGTCTTTGATTAAGTTTAGGAGGCCCAGATTTCAAAATGGTTACTTGTTTTGATTAAAGCATATGATGATGCTATTAAAGTAATATCTAGGAAAAGGAATATAAGGACACATTTGTTGAATTGTTGAGTGTGGCTTTGGATTTATTTAAATATAATATGAAATGAATTCCTGAGTTCTAATTTTAGAAGGTTTGCAATCTCTTTATTCAAGAGAGTTATACATAATTACTAATTACTAACTTATGTACATCTAAATATGATTTCTGATTACTAACTTTGCAAAGCAGGCCTATTTAACCTCTCCTTGTCTTAATTCTAGCATGTCAGAGCTTGGGTGATATCTTTTATTTTTAAAACCTTAGTAGTTATTTATTTAAAGAAACTCATCTTTATCCAAACAAAAAATGATGAGTTTGTTTAATTCATTGATCTGTTGTGTCTTAATAAAAGGATTTGCTAATTCATTGTCATCAGATTTTTGGATCTTTCGTTGCTGATACTAATAGGTATTGGGTGGTCATTTATCAATATAATTATTTCTGAAGCAATTAGAATGAGGATTGTATTGCGGAGAAGGAAAAAATAGCAATAATTACAAGAGTAAATCTAAGGGTATGATTGATTAGTAATAATGAAAACATAAGATGTTAGTGAGCTCGGTGTTAAAAATGGATATTGTTTGTCTTTTCATAAGTGCCAAACTGCGAGGGCAATTACAGCTATCCAAAGTATTGGTAATCATAGTTTGGTATACTGTAGGCACATGTTGCCCAAAAGATTTTATAATAGAAGCCTGTTTGCTGATTGCTAAAGCACGAGAAAGCTACTACCATCAGCATAACTTGAATGATGAATACTTAGCCAATTCTCTTGTGTCTACTAGAAATCTTCACCAAGAAACAGAGGCAGGCCACTTTTAGCTCACCTTTCTGGCTTTACCTTTGTCTTCTCTAAAATCTGTCGTGGCAATCTTTGTAGGTAGTTCTCTTGTCATCACTGCCATCATCTTTATCTCTACATCTCTGTAACACAATGTAAAGCCTAAAGAGAGGAAAGGCATACCACCTCTGCTATTCAATTTCTTTTCTCTTCCATGACCAATGACTGCACTTTTACATTTTTTTCTTCTACAGCAAAGACAAGAATGAGAACATTACTTTTCTTTCAACTACTTTTTCATTTCACCTTGAACTTTTCTTCACAAATCCCAGGTTTCTTTACACTGTCGAATAGATTCTAGAAACCTTCAATATTCAAATGGCAAAACTGATTCCTCTTTAAAAGTTGCATCTGGGTCAACCCCAAAACTTGACAGTTGAAGCAAAAACCTTATGAATCCATGTGAACTTCTCTTTATAATGTAGCTGAAGTATTGGGTTTTCCCACTGCAACTGAAGATGATCTTTTGCTGTGTTGAATGGTTTAGGTGATCATTTTTTATTGTTTGATAGTTCTTAACATGTAAAATCCAGAATGTATGACTATTAAAGTGTGGAACCTGGTAGAGAGTTTACGCTTCGTAATATTGAGTGGTTTCTGTATACTGCAACTGAATATGGTCTTTTGGGTGTGTTGGTTGGTTTAGGCAGTCCTTTTTTTATTGTTGATCATCCTTAATAACATTTAAAACCTATAAATGTTATAAAATTGGTGAAACCTAGTAGAGAGTTTATTCTTTGTAGTCTGATTCTGAAAGTGTCCAGTGGACATTTGATGAAGTGAGGGCATAGGGGGTTGAGCCTGATAATCTTAAGTTTTCAACTTCAATAAGTTACTCACTGCATACAGTTCATTCATAAGTTTGATTTTCTAGAAACAACTTTATAAAACAATATGAAATAGACGCTTAGTGTTTGATGAATTTACTGGACTACACACAGCAATATGAACATGGTGCTACTTTGTGGAATTAATTTCTGCATCTGAACACACCTTTTGGATGCAGATGGTATGAGGAGGGAGAAGTTGTCTTTCCTGAACAATGATAACGATTTTTTTATTTGTCTATTCCTGAATGTAACAATCTTCTTATTGTTTCCTGAAATATGAAGTTTATTACATTGTCATATGCTTAGTTAAGATGTGTAGCACTATCTATCATTTAAATTACACTCGACTATTTTGCAGAGCTTTACACTAAAAGGATGTTTCAGCTGTTGCTGTCTGCTTATTCGACGATAAGCATCCAGGACACAGCTTTCTTTCTGGGAATGAATGAGGATGATGCCACATATTGTAAGATTCTGCAATTCCTTACTTGACTTGCACAATAATAGCTGTACTTCTGATTTCTTTTATCTTTTCCTCAAATGCTTCTTGTGCAAAGTGTGATCTATTGGTGCTTTTTTTAGGGAAAACAGAAAACTGTCCTTGGTTTGCTGCACAACCAGAAATTTTAAATTGATAAAACTATGCTAGACACTACAAGATGACCATAATATTGAACGGGAGATGACTAATATTGCAGATCATGTTTCACGACTCTGAAACTTTATGGTAGCAAGATACAAAAAGTGAGAACATCCTAGTTCATTTCTTTACTGTGAGTTGGAGACTTGGGCATGTTTATAAAAAATGTGCTTTTGTTTATCTTTGAAACCACAGTAGCTTGAGTGTAAAGTGTTTGATAAACACTAACTTTTACTTTGCAGCTAATGTTTACAATCTATCCACCCATAATAACTGTTGATTAGAAATTATAACACCACAATCCCAAACATATCCTTAGTTGTCTTAGATTAATTCCTAAATATATAAATAGCAAGAAATCAGAGTCCTAGTGGAAGGAAATTCTAGCATTACATGAAAACATCTAGTCAACTAAGCCAAAAAGGTTTCCGATGTTTTACTCAAATGTGAACCGCAGGAGTTGAATACTTGGAAATTGCATGTGCAGTGATGGCTAGGCAACTAGGCAAAGTGCGCATAATGTCTTCTGTTCTCCATAGCAAGATAGCGTGGGCTTATATTTATTGGTGTTGTTCTTTCCATCTAGATCTGTTCGGTTTATTTAGGCATTTTTCGTTTTTGTTTTATGAATAAGTGTATTAGGGCCAAAGGAAAGATGAGACCATTTACTTCCATAAACAGTGACTTGGCAAATTTGTTTGGCCGTTGAATGAAATTGGCTTTTGCGTGGTTGAATAACCAATATTCTCATCTACACTGCTTGTCCATAGTTTGACCATTTCCCTTTCTGGTTTACATTCAGATGTACAACAGCAAGGTTGGATTCTGGATCCCGCTTCTCGAATGCTGACTGTGAATAAGCAGGCTATCAACACTGAGCAGAAACTAGATCCCAACAAATTGCAGCGCTTGACGGAATATGTGTTCCACCTTGAACATTAATTCAACTGTTAGAAGGGCTGAATAGTCTCTCTTCAGAAATCAGCTTTTGATTTTGGATCGCAGTAGAAGAGAGTAAAATGTGCTTTGAAGATATTTAGAACTCCGATCTTTGGCAAGTAATTTTATGATTTTATTCCATGTTTAGGCTGCCTCCTTACTCTATTTCCCAATTTCTGAAGTTTCAATGTTCACCCTTTTTGATAATTTTCATAATAGAAAATCCATTGGATGAGTAGTGAGATATGTGAATTCGCCTAGTGGGAAAGATTTATTCATGTATTGGAGTTGACCATTTTCAATATTGGGATGATAAGATAAATTCACATGTGAAGAAATGGAAAAAAGAAGAAACTTTATTGCTATGTTATTTCAATCAAATTCATTTACAGGCAGTTAAAAGAAAATTTTTTTTTTTTTTTTTGTTTTTGAAACTGAAAACAAGTTTTAAGAAAATGTGTGGTATGCATTTTTCAAATTATTAAGATATTTTTGAATTTATTCTATAGAAATTTTTTAAAAAAAGGTACCACTTTAAAATTTTGGATATTGAGGAGGAGTAATATTAGTCATTCTCAAACTAATAGTAAAATGTACCACCGAGCTTGTCCCTAAGGAGAAACAGTTTATCAAATTCATTTACAAATATACTCCCCTCCCATCGAGTAAGTACAGAAAATGATTGCCAAAACCCATCTTCAGCAACCAAAATTAACTTGCGGATCTGATCAAATTGCTTTACACTTCCAAAATCAAGAACCAGCAGTCAATTACATAAAATCTTTACAATTTCCATTAATTTATCGACGCGCAACTAAATTTAGATGTTTCTTCAGCTACACGCATATCTTCTTCTTCTTCTTCTTCTTCTTAGCATTAGAAGCCACCACTGGCTTTGTTAAACAATAAATAGAATCAACTGCA
>JAXCLQ010035404.1:0-13480 GCA_035584115.1 Cedrela odorata | reverse complement strand
TATATATATATATATATACTTGTGATATGTATAAATGGTTATGATGAAATTGTTTTCAAGAATGTCTATGAGAAGTTGGCATATTACAAATTTATAGATTGTTATTTAAATGTTGACAAATGAGAAAGAAACAGTGAGGCTGGTTGTTGAGTTGGTAAATACGATTTATTTATCACATGATTATAGTCTTATATCTGATGTGATTTGAATGTTCTTAAATTGATTTAGTTTTAAGACCATGTGCACATGTGTGGTGATAGACTCGGAATCAGGGGAACGACGATACGTAATGCCTCTAGATTCCCTTGCCTCAGATGTCATATTCTTAATAGTAGTGCTAATGATTTAAGGGACGACGATATGTAACGCCCCTAAACACCAAAATTCTTGCAATGTTGTATGTGTAATATTACGTTGATTTTAATTGTGATTGAGTTAAGGAAAAATCATATGCATATGAATGTATATACAACTATTACAATTATCTTAGACTTATGTGTTAATATTACGTTTAACTTTCTCTCACTGAGTCTTTTAGACTCATCCCTCCGTCCCCCACTCTCTAGTTTTGTAGGAACATGAGTCTAGTAAGTTATTTCAACAACTTGAAGACACGAGCTGAGGAAAAGGTCTGCATTGCAGTTACCGGGGTTGTTAGGTTTGTCATGTGTATAGACTTGTAATTTTATTTTATTGCATTGAGTTAAGTTTGATGTTGGATTTTGAATCCATGAGTATAGTTAAACAGTTGTATGATTAGTCCATCATGACATGTGTTGTAAACACTTGAGTTGTATATAATTTCAGTGGCGGCATATCATCCTTTGAGTTATTCAAATATTTTCTATGAAATGCATTGTGCATGCATGTTTGGCAATTATGTTTGGACAGGTCGTATAAGGCTTAGGGTGATAGGGTGGATCTACCACTTGCCGGTAACATCTCGAATTTTGGGATGTTACACGCAACCTTGAAGTTTCTGTATGCCCTTGGTAGTTTCTTATTTTTGAAGCTAAAATGCTATTTTCTTTTTAATATTCCATCAACTCCAAATCATTTCCAAGCACCTATTCTTTCATTAACTAAAAATCAAACGAGAAATGCATTAAAATATTCATATATTCTCAAGAACTCGGCTAAAAATGAAGTAAAACTAATCCAAATTATGAGTATAAAAACCTCTTAACAAATACCCATAAACTTGAGGTTTTACTAGTCATCGAGTAAAAGAGAGATAACAATTTTAAAAACTTAATACAAGAAATGAATGAGTATAAATATGGTATAATTTCTTCAAATGTGGCCTTAAGAATTTCACCATAATGTATAGTTTAATTAAAAACTTCAAACCATGTGCATGTATGTCATTTCAACTCACACGCCAATTTTTCTCCTTATAGATTCCTCAAATTTCTTGTGTGTGTGTGTAGCCATTTCACAATTAACCATTTGCAACTTAAATTAGTTCATGCAAACAAGTTAGAAATAATTTAATTCTAAATGTGGCCTCTTTAAAATTTCATAAGGTTGCTTTTCATATCACTCTCCACTAGTATAGACAAATTAACACATCAAAGATCATTAGGATTTTAATAAGTTTGTATTGTATGGATAGATATTTATGTGGCTCATATCACCCTAGGCATATAAATCATACTAATTCTTTTTGCGAATCTTATTTCGACTCTTCTCTTGTTAATCGCATATTTGATTTTCCCTTTTTTTTTCTGATGTCTTATCTCTTAACAAATCCATCCTCCATTTCTTTCTGATACAAGGGAAAGAATGCACAAGATAATTTTTTTTTCACTAATCAATATATATATATATATATATATATTTAACTTCCTACAATTCAACACCATTTTCTCATGTCCTTAGAAGAATTATATGTCTACAAGTAGGGACAAAAGTTGGAAGATTTCGATCAAAAACTAGACTCATTAAGTGGGTAACAAAGAAACATATTCAGAAGGCTTAGTGGGGTAACTAGGGTACTCAAATTAAGGTCGGCTTCAAAAGGTTTCAAACGATCCAAAAGATGGCCTAATTCATTTGCCTAATATACTGCAGTCTAGGATTTCGCCTTAAGTGCTAATCAAGCAAGTTCTAGAATTTTCAAGGGATCATATAAGGTACTATGTTCACATGAACATTTTTCGGGCAAGCAAATAATTAGATCTCTATGGCTATGTGTTAAAAAAAATTGTCATGGAATTATAAATGAGGATAAAATTAGCATACAAGTTAATCCTAAACACATACACAATAGCCGTCATTTTTAACATAGCTCTATAATGGCTTAATCAAATTATTTCTATTATTGGCATTGCATTAGTCCTCCACATGCTTACTCATTTCATTGTTCATGGTAATTCCTAAAATTGAGCTACCAAAAACTAACAAACTTAATTAAACATGAAAATAGTAAGTTAAAAACCAACAAAGACATAAAATAAATAACAAATAAAACATAAACACCCCCAAACTTAAAACATGCATTGTCCTCAATAAAAATAAAGCTAAAAAAAAAACAATTGAAAAAAAAATGCAGAAAAACATCTCTAAAACATAAGAGATCAATCATTCTCATATTCGCTCATGGTAGCAGTAACGTCAACGACGACCGAGGGTTGTTGTAGGGGAAATTGTGGAGCGGGCGAAAAGTGTAAGGTGTCAACACCCATTTGGATAGTGTACTGCTGAAACATCTAACTCAAAATGGAGTGGTTGAACTGATCAGTGGAATATTGGAATTCACAACGGTGGGCATAAATTTCATTTTCTAGCTAGTATTCTCATTCCCCTAAGGTGAGATTACAGATGACAGCGCGACACAACTAGTGGGAGAACCTCACACCAACGTCTCCCCTATCTTTAAGGTTGTCAATGACTTTGTTGTCCATTATCTTCTTAGGTTAGAACAACTCTTCCCCTAAACTCTAAGTAACACCCGCCTTAAGACATAAAAGGGTGATTAAGGATGGAAAATACAACCCGTCAGTGATAGAACGTGCTCAATAAAGGATGTTATCATGAATAATCCGTCCCACATCAAAGGATAAAAACCTCTTAACAATAAAAATCAATCCATATCAATTAAAGCTAATCCAAATTATGAGTAGAAAAATCTCTTACCAATAGGCTAATCCACAAATGTCTTATTGGATTTTATATAAGAATGATGGAGATTCAAAACTAATTTTAGAAGGGGATGGTCTAACGACTATTTTTTCTTGTGAATAAAAGATAAAAATATTTTTAATAGACAATATAATATTCTAGTTTTTTAATGAGTGTCTATGAGAATTCTCAACAATTCTAAGCATCATTATAGATTTTGGGGGACTAAGATGGTCATGTCATAATATAAACATATTTGGATTAATGGACTTCTTGTTCATTATTACGTAGATCTTAATTGCATTCATAGTTGTATAAGATAACCAAGATGATAAAGCTAAAAACTTTTTTAATGTGCATTTCTTTCTTAAGAAGTAATGTAGAGATATTCTACATTATTCTCATTTAAAATCTCTATATGAAATCTATTTCTATGGATATCTTTAAAACTGAGTATATTTCTTCTAGATATGACTAAATATAAGACAGTTGAATGCATAATCTAGTTCCACTTACTAACATGATAATGATTCTTCTAAAGCTTTAAATCAAGTCTGCAAGACTTGATATAGTATTTACCTTAACTTCAATATTTATGAGTTCCGAGAAATATTTCTTATCTCGAAGAATAATGTGCGTAGTTGCACTATCATCTAATCATATATCCCAACTTTCTTTTACAAGAAAGATAATTAATTATTATCCATATCTTTGATTAAAGAAGAATTTCATATTAGAGATAAGTAAAATATAAAACATAAAATATATTTGATATGATGAAAAAAGAATTAAGATAAACAATACATATAAGAGGTGATAGTTAAATTGTAATTGTGATCAACTTTCTTTTCTTTGATTAGAGATATCAAAATAAGGAATAAAATTTGTCTCATCTTTTTTTTACTTCACTTTCATAGATGTCGAATAAGACTTTATTAGATGTTTTGATGTAACATAGGTATGTGATTAATGCCATTTCATACCACAGTGATGACAACGATTGTCATACCTTTAAAATTTCACTTCTTGTTGTTTTAATAATGTGTTTTGTCATTAAAAAGACTTATAACGACTGTATGAGTAATAATGTGCCCATTTGTTTCTTACCATTTTGACTATGTTCATTGCTATTATGTGTGTATACATTCACTTATGGGAACACTAAACAACAAATTAACATGATTTATAGTAAGCAAAAAATATGAAATTAATTTTAAACAATTTTTAAATCTATACTCACCAAATGGTTATGACCCTACCACATTAGAGGTATAAAAATAGAGAATGTATTCTCTAACATATCCTATTTAAAAATATTTTCACAACATAATTTCAGGTATGAGGTATTGATAAATAATGTTGAGTTATATTCAACAATAGTTTTGTAATCTTACAATCTTGTGGAGCATATCATTTCTTTACTCTAAGATAATATATTCCTTTAGTGGTCATAATCAAGTTCAAATAAGTATATATAAAAAAAATCATAACTTTTAATTTTTATCTTGCAAGGATATTTGAATTTTCTTTTATGAATGGTGCTTTCCAAGATTATGACATTGATAATGCATTTTAACATTTGTAGACCATGAAAAGATAGTAAGAGTATATAACTATACTTAAAACTTTAGGTTCGTGATATTTTGGAGACTTTGAACTTAAGGTAGAGTTTAGTAATTAATATTCAAAACTTCAAGTTCTAATCTTAAAATTATTTTTAAAACTTTAGGTTCTAATTTCAAAATTATTTTTCATAACTTCCTATAAAATTCAGAACTTCAAATTCTAATTTAAAAATTGCACATCAAAATTTCAAGTTCTAGTTAGAAATTGTATTTAAGAACTTCAAGTCTTATTAATAAAGTTTATTTTTAGAACTTCAGGTTTTAATTATCTCTTTATTTGCAAACTTCGAGTTGCAATAATAATATTTAGCAGTATCTATACATTAATGATACTGTTACTTAAAAGGATAAAAAATAAGAACTCAAAATAATTAATAAAGAAATATTATGTCATAATTATTGCTAAAAATAAAATGTAATAGAGAATAACAAAAGTATATGTAGCATGTTATCCTTATTTTCTAATATGGAATATCCAATATAATGACAACCAGATAGTATACTTATAAGGAGAATTACATAAAAATGAAAGTATATAAAAATAGTATAAAAATATAAGAATAATATAACATGAATATATTTAACTAGAAACAACCAGAAATAGAAAGAAATTAAATACTTCATGTGGCTTCTTCATAATAAATGGCAAGGATGAGCTGGATGCTTCCTAAATCAAGTCGGTTGGTCATATATTTTTATATATATATATATATATATATTATACGTGCTTACTTCAAATTGATTTTGTAATTGAAATCAAAATAGAGAAAAAACATAATAAAAAACTGAGAGCCTGGAAAGAAAGAAAATAAAGAAGGAAGCCAAGAAATAAAAAAAAAAGCAAAAGAAAAATTGTAGGTTGACAAAAGAAAAAGTTACAGGAAACGTATTTGGGAAGTTAAAAATATATTGTAAAAGTTAGTGGGTGATATAGTTATAAAATTTGAATAATTATATTTTTAGATTTGCAATGGTGCAGCAGTAAAAAATCCAAGAGACCCTGAAGTTTTTCAAGATCGATCAACAAGTTATAAGTGAATACTTTTGAACTATTATATATTTTTAGTACAATATATTATGTTATAATTGAATTTCATGTAATTACAAGTGTTTACGTGTATTAATAATTTAATAGAAATGATATTTTTAAATATTTATGTCATACATTTGACGTGTAAATTATTTGTAAAATAGTATTTTACTTACATAAAAATGTTTTCGTCAAGTATAATATGTTTTTCCTGAGTACTAGTTTGATATGATTTTTAATTAAATTATACTGTAAAATATTTTCAACATGTTATTGATTCTTGATTTATGTATAATTTAAGAAATATATAATTATTTATAAAAAAATTATTTTTTCTTATAAATTGTGCTCACTTATTGATATGTAAGCTTATTATTTTTCTTATCTTTTTATATTTTTTCCCAAATCACACGTGATTTATGCAATGTAATGTTTTGACACTTAAGATTGGGAGCAATAAATGCATACTACATGAGTTATCATTTAGAGCATGTCATGTTTATATGTGTATATTAAATAAAGACATGCGTGTGTGTATGTAATGTAAATGATGTATACATATTTTAGTGAGACATTGAGCCTCGATGTATAATAATAATGGAGATATGAGGTCATTTATATTTATTTAATACATTTTTATTACGTAAAATTATGAAAGCAATATATAAAAGTAGGGAAGTACAAGAATTTAGTAGAATTTATCCTGAATTTTAAAAAAAGGTCGAGGTGTGTCCTATCACTTTATGTACTTGAATCATGCTGGTAATATGTTGTGAATATATTAAATTAAAGTATAAATAAGAGAAAATAGAAGGATGCAACTAATATTTTATTATTAACTCAATGAACAAATAAAATAGAATAAAAGAGCATAAGAAATATTTGACGGCATTGAAACATTAAACAAAACCCAAACGTTTGAGGGATGAGATTTTCTACAAGACGGCATATATACACTAATTTATGCCAACACATGTGGCCAGTGGAACACAAGTAAGTGTTCTTTCATTCTCCTAACGTTTGACAGGTGAGGGACATTTGTCAAAAGTCCAAGATGTGGAAATACACTAATCTCAATAATTTTTAAAAAAATTTATTTACATCAATTTGCTTAACACAAACAATCCTCCAATCGATTAGTGTGGACATGTAATGGAAGTCGAGGATATGAAATTGACATCATATAAAAATTTATGAAATTTTGCTTATGGTTGGTTAGCTTGCAGAATTTATTTGTTAGTTCAAGATTTCTTTTATTAAATGAAACTAAAGAATTAAGAGATCTGTTTTCAAACAAAATAAAAATGATTTGGGGTTATAAATTTATAATTTATAATTCGATGAACGAGACAATTTTATGATTATAAACTATATTTATATAGGATGAAATTGAAATAAAGTTTCATACTGTTTCATTATGAAACGAAGTCATTTTAGAACATTGAAAGAAATATTATATTTGCATATGGATTCATGTATCATTAATTGAATTTTTAGGGTTCACTTCTTGTTTCACATTTTGTTAGTGGTGTCATATATTATACAAGACATACAATATCTTAATGAGGTTGACCTTGTTCTTGTTTTTAGACAATTCATGCTCGGTTAAAATATAGAGCCCAGTGATGTCACGTGGCAAGACACATGAGCAACATGAGGAATAGCTCTATCCACCTAGCGGTTACCCACGATTTGAGCGTTATGCCACCAAGGCCAATAACCACGAAGGCAATTATGTCACTTAAGCCAATAATCGTTCATTACTGCTACACTAGAAATCTATAAAAAGAGGTATCAAAAGATGAAAAAAAGAGTAATGAAATTTCTACATTATATTGTTATAATGTCAAATTGCTCATAGATGCACTTTGTAAGCATAAAATATTTTCTAATACACTTTTATTTTGTTATTACCCACATTATGCAAACTTTTTACTGATTTTAACATTGGAGGAATATCACCAATAATAGTCTTAATAACTTTGGCCTATTGTGTGAGTGGCACAAATAGCTAAGCAAGCAAAATCCAAAAGTTGCTGCAAGTTATTAGTCTGAGCTGAGGTGAAAGTATCATAATTTCTTGTTCGGACTGACTAGAGCACAAACTAGTACATTTTCGCAATTACTAATTTACGTGTTGGTCCTTTTTCGGTAAAAAATGGGATATCAACAAATTATAAAATTAATATTTAAAAATTAAGTGACATGAGAGGTGACACAAGCTTGCACCGCAATAAAATCGAAATATTACTTCGAGATTCAAGGACAAGTGAAAGTGACCTAACTGATAGCTTTGAGCACCTCGACATGTTTAATGTAAACATAGTAGTTTTCAAATGAATGTCTCAAATAAGAAAATAGAAGTATAGACGGTCATGTGGGTCGAGTCAATCGAAGCACAAATGGATAAGGGTATATTGGGTTGTTAACTTCTATTTAATTTCTAAGGCAAAGTAAAAAAAAGTGTGTTTGATTAAGATCAATTTCAACTTTTATTAAGACTCAATTATTTTTTTTATTAATATTTAATTATTAGTATTTTTATCTTATAATAATTATATCTTTTAAATAGCAATAATACTTCAGTTCTAAATATACCCTATATTACACCGGTTCAAAGTTCTAGAGACGACCAATAATTAAAAAAATATATTTATTCTTATATTTTTTTAAACAATTAAAAATAAAAAAACATTACTAAAAAAAAAATAACAAATCCTAATCTTCAATTTATTTTAAAAAACTTTTTCAGTTCTTTTTCTTCAAATTTCACATTTTCAACTCTCTACTCTAATAAACACAAACACAACTTCTTATATGTTGAAATTGGTGGATTTTCACTGCTTTTTGTGATTGGCTCCTTGTTTGGAGTTGTTAGACTGTTTTGACAAGTGTTTCCAACCTATAACAATATTGGAGAGGTGGACAAACACCTCTCATTGTTCTCTGAGTTAATAGTGAAACACTAATGACATCTTTCTATTTTTTTTTATTTACACTTTCACTTAATATTTACAATATTATATATATATATATATATATGTGTGTGTGTGTGTGTATATATTCCAATTTTCACTTTTAGATTTTATTTGTACTCTTAGAAACACAAACACAACAACAAAGAAGAAAAAAAAAATCATAAAGCCCAATTTATTTCCTTAAAACATAAAGCACAAATACACGTAATATTTTTTCAAAAAATTAAAAGCCAAACGAACCCTAGAGACAAACTTTGTTTTGTTTTGATATTTTTACTGCATTAAAATTGAGGGCAGCTTGATCATCTTCTTCTTTTCATTTTTCTCATCCCTCGTTTTAATATTATATTAAAAAAAAAAATTCATACTACGTCTTTCAAAAATAAAGACTGTTATTATGGATATATATCCTCTCTTCTTCAGTTGAAGAGTGTTCATATTTTTAAAAAACATATATATTTTCGAAATGTACCTTGCTTAATGCCATGCATCACATATTTGTGACCTTTTATTGAACATATTAAAAGCGCGCACTCTGCCAATAAACTCACAAGATGGACGGACCTAGAGTAACTCTAGGAATGATCAAGCAATCAATGAAAATATAGAGAACACTGTGAACTTGGCCCACGAGGGGAGTCAAGCCTAGTCCACATGGATGAAAGCTTTTTTTTTTTTCACCACGAAAACAATGTCTGTACCACTTATTAAGGCAGGTTGAAAACTTCAGAAAATTATTTTTCACCATCTGTTTCTTATTATCTCACATTCTTTTGTTCAAATGTTTTACCAAACACACTTTCCAAAATTTCACTTTCATATCTTAATTTTGAAAATAGGCTACCCAATGTGTTTTCAAATTCAAAAAGCAGACACACTCCTAGCAAAAATAGCGAGTGTCCTGATTTCCTATCCTTAAAATAAAAAAATAAAAAAGAAAAAGAATTTAACAATCTGACAGAGCTATTCAAGACTGATCCTGGTAGAACCCTCAAAGCAAAAATGTTTAATGATCTACTGTGTAAAACACGTATAGACTAACTCTGACCGGTCTCAACTATAATATGCAAGAAAAATCCAACAGTGAAACAACCACAAGGAAGTTTTATTATTGCATGAAAACAAAAAGGCTGAGTAAAATGAAAACTGGCTAAGCAAGAGAATTATGCATATAAAGTATTAAAGCATCCTAAAAGAGAAACTGAAGAATGCTACAACTTGCATTACTCACTCATCCACTCCAGACACTCCACAGCTTGAAACTCTGTTAATTTGTTTTACAAATGAAGTCAGATAACCAAGAAAAAAAAATTATTAGAAGAAAAATATGTAAGTTTTCATAAGGTCTCTCAAAAGGGAGTGACCATCTCTTTCACCATCAATATATATTTATTTCCTCTTAAATCAATCCTCAAACTCGTGCATATGGTCTAAAAGGTAGTTGGCAGCAAGTTCCTCATTCTTGTTGCAGGCAAAGAACACCTCCAATACAATTGCTCGATCAAAGCCCATTGCTTCAAGCTGTATCACAACCCACAAATAAAATGTCATCACAATAACAAATATACAGGATCTCATGCATGATCTGTTGAGCATAAATCATCATTATCAGATTGATGATATTTTGAAATGTAACAATCAATTTTCAAGTCTTGGCTGAAACCAATCATCACTTAAGAAAATCAAAATAAATAAGTTAATCCAGGCAGCCTACTACATACACATATCTTCAATATTCAAATGACTCAGTATAATCAACTTTGATTGAATTGGCGGTGAAAAATTGCCATATGCATCCATAAATGAAGATCCAGCAGCATAGCAAAAAGTCAATGTATACTTATCCAAAGTAATGAACTTACACGTTCTATGGCTTCACGTTCCTCAGGCGTGACTGTTATTGCCTGTGGCATTGCCCCAGCAAGCTGTTCCCCCACATTCCTAAAACACAACAATAAAAATTAGCAAACACCCAGCCAAGTTCATGAGCCAGTATTTGATAAGGTTCGGTGATGACCTATTATCCTGACTGTTGCCTCTTTTTTTTTTTCGAAAGGGGAAAGGGGGCTAGTACAAACCCCTAAGTAGGGATGGCAATTTCCCAGCCCGAGCCAGGGTAAGGGAGTATCCATCCCCGGCTACAAACCTGGATTTTTTAACCGGGCATGGCTATGGATAATATCTGGATGGATACCAAATATCCATGGGTATCTAGTTTTTAGTCAATTGTCAAAGAATCATCTATTTTAATAAATAGATAATTAATTACCAATTAATTTAAATGAAACTCAAAAATAAAAAGTAAACATTTGAGCTAAAGAAATCTAATATTTAGAAAAATTAAAACACACATTAATCTCATAATTAACAGTAATGTAATACATAAAAAATCAAATATGATCTCACAATAATTAAATTAAACGTTGAAGCACACAAAAAAATTATATTAATCTCTCGTTGTACCTAATAACATTAACATAACAAAATTAAAAATCATATCCTATATCAACATAAGCATATTACAAGTTACACATTCCAAATAAATAACAAAATAAATGTCTCAAATCAAAGTAAACATCCACAACAAACAAATAACAAATCAAAGTCTAAAAGTTAACAACCTTTTTTAACTTGACAATTAAAACTTATAACTTGTAATTTTATATTTTTTATTCAGCCCAGGTATCAGGTATAAATAAATATCCATACCCGGACCATTACCCAGCCAGATATTACAAATTAACATTCATCACTGACCAAGTGCAGCTATAACCAGGTACGCCACTATAACCAAATAATACCCAGCCAAACTAGCCAGGCTGGGCATGAATGCCATCCCTGCCCCTAACACCCCCCTTCCTAACAGTTCGGTAATGACTTATTTCATTGTTGCTTTTTCTTTCTTTCTTCAGGGCTCACTTACTCTATTTTTAAGGGGTCACCTATCATCTTGATTGTTGCTTCTTCTTTTTCTATTTTTTTTCCTAGGGAAGGAGGGAATTAGTACAAACTCCTAACACCCCCTCTCCCCCACCCCAGCAACAAAATATGCAATAATTCTTACCCCTCACCACCTTGAACAGGTTCGTTGATAAGCCGAAGGAAGTCAGCTTGATGTTCCTGAATAAGCCTCACTAGTTGAGGATTTTGTTTCCCCAACTCCTGAAGCATGGGCTGCAAAAAGGAGATCATTAGAAACATGTTCTGCTGAAGGACTAAATATCAGATGGGGGAGAAAGAACCTGCAATAATTGAGGGTTAGCCTGCACCATAGCTCGCAAGACTTGAAACTGCAATACAAAAAATAAATAAATAAACAAATATTTCTTTGGAAAAAAAAGGTTTCAGAAAAGTTCATTTAAATGTGAATCAGTCATGCACATGTATAGAGACACGAGCATGCTTACGCATGCATGGAAGCAGAGAGAGAGAGAGAGAGAGAGAGAGAGAGAGAGAGAGGAGACCTGTGGACTATTACGTAAAAAATCAAGAGTGCCTGCACCGGCTGCACCTGAACCCATGTCCGGAAGGCCCTGTTTCAATAACTTCAGTGCCTCAACTAAACGAACTCACATAATTAATATATACAAAATCACACACAAAGTACCTGCGGAAAGAGGTCTAAAGGATTTGCATTGGGTCCACTAGAAGGAACAGGTGCTGGTTGTGTTGGCTGTGCTGGCGGGGTCGGAGAGTCTGCAGCTTGCCCACTGCCAGGGGCACGGGCCACAGGTGGAACTTCAGCTTGCTCAGGTATGCCCTGATAATTTCAATAAAAAATGACGAAAACAAGTCATTCACAATTGCAAATTTATATGATGTTCAAGGAAATCACATTATACAAAATGAGCAAATTTAGGCACTGCCTCCTTGGTTGGGAAAGCTATACCCAAATTTATAGAAGTTAAAACATTCATACAAAATAAGAGCTTGGACAGGAAGTTGGGAACCAAAATAGAATTAACAGCTTCACAAAATTTTGCCCAAAAAAGAAAAGGGAAAAGAAAACTCTATCACTTGAACAAACAAGAGACATTTCTTTAAGCAAACTTTCAAAACTTTCTATGCTTGTAAGGCTTAATGCTTAACACTTAAATATTATCATCCAAAGAATCTCATGCAACATAGGATAGTTGTGAAAGTAGAGAAGTATGTATCTGAAAGATGTGCAACATCCAATTCACAACCAATACAACAGATGATTACCATCTAATAAATAACATCATTAACCCAGAACTTTTTGAAATGACAACGTAACATTAGTAATTTCAACCATACAAGAGAGTTTACAAAATTAGACAACCAAGCTGATCCCTTCCTCTAGGAAAAGCTCACCCATTATTCCCCGCCATAATCAAGACAGGAAGATATCAAATTATACCACACTAATCAAAGAATTGATAAAAAGACATCGCCCTCAAGTTCAATATATCTCTTTATTTAGTTAATAAAGACTCAGCGTAACATGACCTTTTTTGCTTACTCAACCATGAAAAGGCAAATAAAAAGAAGAACAATCTGATGAAAGAATGCACTCTGCGAATGACCACAGTCTGTACACCTTCCCAGATGAACCATAAATGTGTAAAGAAATCATATAAAAAATAAATACTTACAGAATATAAATATTCAACAGCTCTCTCAGGATTATTGTAAGCAGCTCTAAGAGCACGAACAACAGTATCTCTATCCCAAGTCCCTCCACCCATGTCAAGAATTTGCTG
>JAXCLQ010035384.1:0-24124 GCA_035584115.1 Cedrela odorata | reverse complement strand
TCAGCTTTGGCCTTTTATTTCTGCAGAAGAAAGAAAGAGGATAATCAGCAATCTTGTGGGGAGAATAGAGATGACTATTAAACTCCTCAATTTGTTAATCATACATATGCATTAACCTAGATATTGATGTATACCTTTCAAGGAAATAGGCAAAAGGGAGCAACACGATGCTTGCCACAATATGACGGTATGTTATGTAGACATGAGGGTTCATTCCATGATAGAAGGAAGCCTCAGTGATAAAATAGAGAAAAGTGCCCGCTATCTGAGACATAACCATGAGGAGGTGTGGCATGAACCTCGTGAAAATTTCCGAAATAGAACTTGCTATCAGTGCCATGTTCTCCACTTGTTAATTTTCTCACTTTCTCACTTTCTCTTCACAAGCTGAAGGATTAGGAACACAACAACCACCTATAAATATAGAGGCCGATAGAAGCTTCGACGCTTTTCTCATATTTCTATTTGTATCATGTTATATATTAAATTTCTTTAAATATTATACTGATAAATCGATACGTTATTATCTTAGCATTTTTGTTATAGAACTACCATCTAATTTGCTACATGGGTTTGTGGATGCATTTTAATATACCTGTGACAAGAAGAATTTTAATACACATATACCAAAAAATTTATGAAAAAAATAGAATACATTGAAAGTACTTATCAAGACTCTCGGATCTAAGTACAAATTTATTTAAGAATAAGGGTTGGCACATGTATCAATATTTTGGACACAATCCAACGATTCTTTCTGTTCATTATTATTTATCGCGAATGGAAATATAAAAATTATATGCATGAAAAATACAATGAAAATATAAATAACAATGCAGGACTTTATACTAATCACAAGAGTAAAAGGGTTGGAGTGGGAATTAACTTTACTTAAACCCAACTCTGTTCGGCTGAAGTATTATCCCAACTACAGTTGAATCTTATTGATGTCTGCTTTCCCAGTCCACAGCTTCAAATCAGAGCATATTGCAAGACTCTGTGTTGAACCTTGCTACCATCTTTTACTTCCTTGAGCTCCAAGATACTAGGTTCCGGGCAAGGAAAATACTGAAACCACTTACAGGCCTTCTGTCATCAAGGTATTCTGCCTAATTAGCATCAACAAACCTTGTCATCTCCATTCTACCATTTGCTGTGTAATGTGGGCCAAGCTTTGAGGGTCCTTGGAGAAATCTTAGAATTTGTTTGCACCTTATCCAAAGTGTTTGCTTTGTATATTGAAAGAACTAACTCAATTTGTATAATGAGATGTTTTTGAACTCAGTCCCTCATTTTCTGGTGAACTTGTCACTAGTGCTCATTGGTGAAGGGCTTTCTTTGCAGCTTCACATTATTGTTTTTCTGAGGAGATTTTGTATGTATCTGGTTTGACTCAAATGCATTCCATATTTATCTTTTTTAACTTTAATTCCAAGGAAATACCTGAGAGAACTAAGCACTTTTAAAGAGAAGGTGTCACTAAGCTTCTAAATTATGCCTTGTGCTAAGCTTTCTTGACTCCTTGTGATTAGGATGTCATCAATATACATAAGTAAAATTACCATTACTTGTTTTTCAAAAAGCAAAAAGAGAGAAGTGTTTGATTTCAAGTTAGCAACCACAACAGCAAGGTTGTTTTCAGTTTTTCATGCTAGGCCTTTGGTACTTGTTTCAAGTCATAGAGTGCTTTCTTGAGTTTTCAGACGTATTTTGGTTTATGCTTGTCTTGAAATCCTTTTGGCCGTGGCATGAATACTTTCATTGATAAGTTTTCATGCATGTTGGCATTGTTTACATCTACTTGCTTGATGCCTTAGCCTAGGTGCACTGAAAGACTATAAACCGCTCTAATTGTTAAGGACTTCACAACTAGGTTAAAGGTTTCAGAATGTCAATTTACGTTGTTGTTTGCTACTGGCCTTGCTTTATTCCTAACTATGGTACCACTTAAATTAATTTGATCTTGAAGATCCACTTGTTTCCCACCAGTTTCATTTTAGGCTTTTGTGACACTAGTTTCTAAGTTTGGTCCTTCATTAGTGCTTCATATTCTTCAATCATTGCTTTCTTTCATTTTGGTTTGTTCATGAATTATTCAGTTGTATATGATATTCTGGAATCTCTATATTGACTCCCTTAAAGTTAGTATAGCTCGGGTTTAAAGATACTTGTTTTTGATCTTGTGATCATGGGGTGAATGTTCTCTATTTCAATTATCTCATCATAATGGCCTTTGTCAATTTTTTTTGTTCTCATTTAAAACCTGAATTTGGGTTTAATACTCATCTTGACTTTGGTTTTTCAGAAATTGGTTAAATGCTATAATGAGGAAGCATTGATGATCTTACTTGTGTATTATTGGAAGATTAAGATGATTCTTCAATTGCTGCTAGAATGGCAGAAGCTGGTGCTATACCTGATTCTTATGAAAGAGTGGAGATTATAAGAACTAATAAGAGTTTATAGTAATTGAAGTGATTGTGATCTCTTAATAAGTGTTTGACACTTGCAAAAGATTGATATGAGTTTCATAATTTTTTCTTATATTAAACACAACATGCTTAGCAATGAATACCCTTCTTGAATTGGTCAAACACCAATAACCTTTATGCTTGGGGTTGTAGCCTATGAATATGCATTTTTTAGTATGGTATTGAAGTTCATGTTTGTTGCACTGTCTCAGGTGAGGAAAGCAAGCACAACCAAAGGTTTTGAGGAATGAGTAGTTTGTATTTTCTTGAAAAGTTTTTCATAGGGTGATATGTCATTTAGGATATGTGTAGGTATTTTGTTCATTAGAAAAATTGAGGTTTGAAAGGCATCCAACCATAAATCAAGCGACAAACCAACTTGTGCAAGTAGACTGAGGCTGTTTCAATGATATGCTTGTTTTTCCTTTAAACTCTCTCATTTTGATGAGAGGTGTGTAGACATTAATGTCTTAGTGTTACTCCCTCAGCCTTTTAGGTGATTTCCTATAAGCATAAACTTTCTTCCTATATCAGTTTAGAGTGTTACAATTTGATTTTCTAAGAGTTTCTATATTTGTGTTTTGAATTCAAGGAAGACTTGTGTGTTTGTGACTTGTTTTGAAGTGGAAATATCCAAGTATATATAGTAAAGTTACCAACCACACTTAGATAATATCTTAATTTATTTCCAAAACACACAGGTGTTGGTCCCTAAAGGTAAGAATGAAGCAATTCAAGGAGTTGTTCGAAGCATGATTTATAATTTACTATTTTTAAAGAGAGTATGATTTTTCCCAAGTCAACATGCAAGATAGAAGTTAGGAGATTGGATTTCATTGATTGAAAAGTTATTACAAGTAGAGATTATCTTCCTAAGAGTTTGGTAATTAGTGTGTGTTGTGAAAAATTATACAAACCAAGTACACGTTATCATGAACAAGTAATAAAGTGATGAGTTAAGTATTGTTCTTACGAGGATTGAGAATTTACAAACTAACTACTGAGATAAATTATCTTTATTTTATCTGAATGAATGAATAAAGAGACAATTTATGTTAAAAATAGATAAAAACTAAATTAAAGCAAGGAAATGTAAAGAATAAAATCAATAAAGATGAGAGCTTTAGGGCGTATGATTTCACCTAAACTAATCTAAATTAATTTTGCCTATTTTTTAAATTTAATTTTAAGACTATAGTTGATAATCGAGAATTTTAAAATTATTCATTAACCTTTTTTAGGGTTATAATGAAAATATCTTCAACATATCAATTCACTATATTCCTATGTGAATTAGAATAATCAAAGATTCATTAAGTTCATGAATTCAATACATTGATTACACTAAGCATATAAATATATTTCTATCTTACATTGACTTAATGACATTTATCACCAGATCATAAGCATAAATATGCAATTAAAATATTTAATTAGTGGCCAATTAATTAGAAGCATTAAAAACAATGAAGAACACTCAACCATTAGTCAAAAACTTTAATTAATTCAAATAGACAAATATCAAAACATCTTAGAAAGGCTACATCATAACCCTAGAATATTAAACCTAGTTCATAATGTAATAAAATAAAAATATAATGAGTTTAACATCTCAATGGAAAAATAAACAAGAAAATAGAAAAATCTGATTTCTTCCAAATTGGTAAATGAATTTCTCAAATCCAAGCTTTTTGTTGATAATCTTCTCTCTTTTTCTCTCTTCTTTCTCTCTTGGTGGCTCTTCTTTTCCTTTATATGTTCTCCAAAATTCCTCCAATTTTACCCTCAACTCTCTTTGCCTGATTAGAAGAAAAAGAAATTTTGTTATTTTCGTCACCAGGTGCTTAGACGCTCAACAATTTTTTAGGTGGAAACACTGTAGCAGTGCCTAGGCTCTTGGGTTTATCTTGAATTTGTAGTTTATTTTCTTCATTTCAATGCCTAGGCACTCATGTTGCTCACCTAGGTGCTATACTATTTGTTTCTTGTTGTTTTTGAGTCGTTTTGACATGGATATGGATTTCGGACTCATTAAATATTTTCATTGATGAACTCTCCCAAATCCTAAAGAAATGAGCAAATCCTTCATAAAAAAAAATTGATAAATATTCTAAAAAACTATCTAAATGTTAAATTGATGATGTCCAAAATATAGGTACAAAACCACTTATTAGTGTGACCAAACTTTCAATAAAGTAATTCTATAACTTTTTTAGACTATATGTTGTAAACATAAGCATTTCTACTTGACGAACTTATTATAGACTCTGACTTGATGTCCATGGGCTCATCACATGTTGAAGCAAATAAGAAATCTGTATAAAACAAACTCTTTGACCTATTTAGACTCTTAGTAAAGTTGATTTCAATCTCTTTCACATCTTTGAGTAGATACAACCCATCTTTAGCCACTCTTAGCAACACAAATTTTTGCATCTAATCATTCATAACACAACCAAGATTGTTAAATTCAACAATAAGGTTATTATCAGAGATTAGTTTAGATATGCCAAGCAAGTTCTTTGTGATCTCAAAGACATGAAAGATGTTTTAAAGCTTTAGAATGAATCAATTGTTTGTGTGCAAATTGTTATATCCTATGTGAGAAAATTTGAATTTCTTACCATAGTCTATGGTTAAATTTTCCTTATCTTTGTACTTAGCTTTTAGAGACAAATTGCTCAGTCATTAATGATATGGTTGGTGGCACCATTGTTAAGATGCCAGCCACTTTCATTGAGAGCTTTTTGTGCCATGATGTATGATGAAGATTGAGCCTGGTTGCCTTAGTTCTTGGGCTCAAAATCTTGGTTAAATTGATATCAACAAGCTATGGCTAAGTATCATGCTTTGTTGAAAATTTGGTAGGTAGGCTTGAATTTTCCCCTTCCTTGAATGTTTCTGCCTCTGCCTTTACAATTTCCTCTTCCAATTTTAAGTCATTGCCCTCTTCCTACTAGAAACTAAATCTTCCTCTAGTTCCAGTTATTTTTGTTGGTTCCAGTGACAACATTGGCTTCAATGTTGATGTTTCTTGTATGATTGTTGTTTTCCAAGCGACTCTCAAAGATGAGAAGTTGAGCCTAAACATCATCTAAGGTCATGATGTTCATTCTTATGCAATGTTGACAACTATTGCATCATAATCAATTCCTAAACCATTCATAATTTGCTCATTTAGTTCTTCCTCACTAACTGATTATAGCAAGGTCATTAGTAAGGCTTCTAATTTTGGTGTAGTAATCACTTATATTCATCTAGCTTTTTTGGTGTTTTGAAGTTAGTTTTTCAGCTGCATGATCATTTATTAGGATTGAAAGAAAAACAATTTGGTTACTACATCCCACAAGTTCCTTGGGGTTGTGCAGTTGGTGAATGAAGTCAATGCATTCTCACTTATGTTTGAGAGAATTTAGTTGACCAAAAACTAATCTTACTTGTGCCATTGAAGAAAAACTTGGTTTTTAGTCGACTAGCTTTGATCTTCACCTAAGGAGGTAATAAACCTGTTTGGAGTGGTTTTTATGCCATCAATGTACCCTTCGAGGTTATTTTTTTTTTATTGTGAGCAACACTTAAGATTTCATACTATGAAGTTGTTCATGTCAAGCTTCACTAGTGCACAAAAAGATAGACGTGTTTGTCATTATGTTGAAGTCGAGCTAGTGGTTAAGTTGTTCTCCTGATTCAATGTGAAACTTAGAATTGCAAAGGGATTTGTCATAGCTTTGATACTAAGTTGATTTTTATAGAAGTGAAGAGAACCAAAATATTGAATGAATTTATGTATTTCAGCTTAATCAAACTTTATATATAAATGCATTATACACACACACACAAAAAAGTTTGAGATTGCTCTAAAACCATAAGGATTTGTATAAACAAGAATACTTGTCAAACAAACAAGAAAACATAGTTGTAATTGTCCTTAAGTTTTACTTTTCATAACAAAACAGAGGAGACAAGAGGACTAAGAATAATAATTTTACTTACAAACCTGCTACTACCGACCCTCATGGGATAGGTTTGGTATGCCTCTTAGGGGTTTATGACAGATTTGAGAAAACAAATTAAAACTCATAGTATATATAAGACGGATATGAGTATAAATAGATATTCATGGTGGGTATCTGTGGATATATGTATTTTTTAATTTTTAATTTTGAAAATATTAAAACGATGTCTGTGGATATATGTATTTTTTAATTTTTAATTTTGAAAATATTAAAACGACATCGTTTTAATATTAATGTTAAAAAATATTTAAAATGATATTATTTTGATGTTATAATAAAAAAATTATTTTTTATTTTATCTTTAAATTTATATAATTATTTTTAATATAGAAAAAAATGAGTTAAAATATTAAAATAATTTAATTAAGTAAGTTGTATTTCGAATTAATTATGTATGAATTTTTAAAATAATTATGTATTTTTTTTATGGAATTGTTGTTATTAATTTTATTTTTTAATGTATGTATTTAATATTTTATGTGAGTGATATATTTTATTTTAAATTAATGTCAAAAATTTATAATTTTAATACTAAAATCTTACTAAAAATTTACGGATATCTACGCAAGTTTGATAATAAAATATTAAACTCGCTATAAATTTTGTGAAGATTTAATATTAAATTCTTTTAGCGGATACGGCAGATACGAATTTGAAAGCATCAATCCCAAACTCAATCCGCTGCGGTCCCTAAATTGGACTGTATGTAAACTTAAATACTGCACCAAATAATAGGTGATATGCTGCATGAGAGAGAGAGCTTATTGCTTACATTCTGAAAAGCTAGTGCTGCTAGTAGCATTCAGAAAGCTTCACTCCTTAACAATCAACACTATATCTTACAATTAGATGAAATCATTTTGAGTTCGAGAAAATATTAAAATGAGTAAAATTATGATGTTATATCTGATTACTATTCAATCGAATTTTATTTTTGGTAATAGGTCGAAGTGTAGATTTTTACTAAAAGAAGTGATAAATAATTTCATTTAAATGTGCCAACTTTGTTCCGTTTTTTATTTATGTTTTATATAGTCTAATTTTAAATTATATTCTGTTTTTTATTTATGTTTTTACGTTGTCTAATTTAAAGTTGTAATTGTGGCGCAAATTATTATATTTATGATATTATTTTTCGAAGATATGATGTTTGAAGTGTAATCTGGCTCTTCCATTGATAATGTTCGTGGACCAAACTCGTACAATCCACCTGGCTGCCACTAACAAAGCTATCAAAGCTTTTTTTTTTTTTTTTTTTTTTATGTTTTAACATAAAGAATAATTTAAGTTTGCATTACTTTTCAATACGTCACTATATTCCTATATCATTGATTTATGCCCATGCACGCTTACAAAATGATCCCACCACGTTTTTGAATTTGTTGTCAGGGTGCTTTAATTGTGGAATTTGTTGTGGTGCTTTGACCTTACGTAACTTTTTTATATTGCTTTTTTTTTTTTTTCTTTCATTCATGAGATAATACGTGCACATCAAAAAATAGTTAATCATGAAAGTAAAGCCAAAACCACTGAGAAAAGCTTTGTTGGGATGAAGCGCATGTCAATAGTCGTGAGAAAACAATCTTGCAAGCTAAGAACAAGAAAAATATATATTCCGTAACTGCAGCAAATTCTAACATTTCAAACTATTTTTGGCAGCTCACCTGTTATGGCGGCTTTTGCAAAGATACTCAAAAAAAAGTTCGACAAGCTAGGATAATTATACTTTTTTTTATATAAAGGTTTTTGTTTTATTAGCTTTTTTTTTTTTTTTTCAGATTAGTCACTTTTGGTCATAATATTGATAAATATTAATTCAATCTCTCTAACTTTATTATATATATATATAAAGTAAAATGAGTGATTCAATGATAAAGAATGAATGTGATGTTAATTATAAAGTTAAAACGCTTTGAATTCCTCTTTGAAGTTCACTTTTATTAAAGTTAAAATTAAAAGCATTTTTATTGAATTTCATTTATTAACTCAAACATTAAGTTATGGGTTTAAATGAAGTCGACTCCTATTGAAGTTAAAATTGAAAGCATTTTCATTGAATTTTATTTTTAACTTAAATTTGAAGTTATGAGTCCGAATATTTATATTTAAATTGTTTGTAATTTTTTCTCGCATGTAATCGCTCTTCTTCAGACAGTAGTTTATTTTGAGTTAAAGATGAGCAACTGCTTTCTTACTGCCTTTGGCAATCTTGTTTCGTCTACCTAAGTTTACGCGCGACTTGATTTAGGCTACCTGCGGTAATGGCGTCAATCTCGTAGATTTTGTTCGTCAGACTAAGCTTACTTATATGGGCGATGCTTCTCACTGGTTCTTTTCGTCAGTCTAAGGGGCTGTTTATTTTTGTCTTAACGCTTAATTTGTTGAATCGAGTTGTTTGATGTAATTAAATTTTTATGCTTATTCTAGGCTTCTCATACACTTATACTTTTAAGAATTTTTACTTTTTGGCTAAATCTGAAAATTTGTATTAATACTCTTCCAAAAATTTATATATTATTGTGAACTATTGTTATTACAATGAAGAATTATATAATTAAAGTATTTAATATTATAAAGTAGTATGATTATTATTTTTTAATATTTTATTTTTATTCAAATTTAGATTTAGTAAGGTTTTATTATGAATTAATATATATATATATATATTTCATATAAAATCAATTATAACAAAATTCATATTAATATAATTATTTTTTTGTGTTTAAGTGAAAATTAAAGTAAAATTATTTTATTAATATTTTTCCAGATATTTTATTATTTATCTATCATTTAACATAATGGTACAAATATGAAATTGTTGATTTTTATATATTTTTTATTTGGAAAAAAACAATTTAATATTCAGATTCAAATTTTGGAAAAAAAAAATAACATAATTTTCAAATTCAAACAGTCAACTCTATTCATATTTAATATTAATTTAGATTTAACTAAAAAAAAAGACTACTTAAGCCTACTTATCACTTTTTCTTAATAAATTCAATTTTTTTATTTTGGGCCGAATCATTCTTGAACTTTTGAATTTCGAGATAAAATGACACTTAAAAATATAAAAATTTAGGAATAATAGTTTTCTAAAAATAAAAACACTGACAATAAATTTTTTGTGCAATAAACAAAAGTCTTTATCGATTATGTAAGAATTTGTCACTAGTTTTTGAAGATTTAATTAATTTATGATTACATTTTTATGGCATGTCTTAATACAATGAAAAAACACTTATTTCTCATATGAACAGATGTCAAACCAGAAAGCATCAGCAAACTATCTACAAGTAATGAAGATAAGGTTGATTTCATTAACATGCTAAAAATTAAGGAAAAACATGAGTTTTCTCACTTATTTTTGGCTTAAATACCACTTTCTTCCATGTTTTTTCTAACATTTTAAAATTCTCCATTGTTACAATTATTTGGTCAATTGCTATTATTTTTGCCATATAACACATTTACCTCTAAATCCAAATCCAGATTAGGCCTAAATTGTGGCCCGTCCCTGTTTTATTCTTTTACTTGTAAGAAATCTGAATTCAATTTGGGCCTAAATTGCGGCCTGACTCAACTTTATTTTTCTTTAATTGATAAATAAATAAATAAATAAAACACCACCCACCTGATTTCAAATTAGACCTAAATTGCGACCAACTTCAATTTTTTTTATTTAAAGAAAAAACATCTTGCAAACATGAAAGTTTGAATACTCTTTAACTTTGACCATTGGACTGCATTTAATGATAATCGTGTTATATCAAATATAATATATATCGTGGCAGCCTTGAGTTTTGGCAGGTCCAGACGAATTTTGAAAGTGTGGTCTCCATCGAATTTAATATTAAACAAAAAAAAAATAGTAATGAACACTGACCTAAACTTGAGCTCTAATTTTAAATTAAATTTTTAGATTTCTAGCTGTTTTTTTCTAAATCACCTGTAATCTCATGTGAACATTAGATGAATGACTAAAAATTATATTAACTAAATGTTGGTTTCAATAAACTCTGTAATAATGAGTAGGAAATTATCATATTAAATAAGTTTTAGGATTTAAAAAAAATAAAATTCTTATTATAAGTATAATTTTTTAATATTTTATTACTAAAATAATTATTAATTGATTTGTTGATACAGTAAAAATTCTTCTGTGAACTTTGTGCACTAGCAATAATCTTTTCCTCCTTACTTTAATTGATTTTTAACTTATGATCACAATGAAACCTAAGAAATTAAAAGTCAGTTGTCCAGCGAAAATCCTTCAATGTTCAACTTAGGATTTTACTTTTTGTTATGAGAGAAAAGAGAAGGAAAATATAGGCTCTTAATACCAGTGTTTTATGATAAGTACCTAGTTGTCCTTGGTCTCATTTTATAGATGTTTGATGTTTCTCAATTTTTGTAGAATTCTATGAAATCTATAAATAAGGATCTCGTCGTGTGAGGATTATAAATATTCCATTTGATAAACATCAATTTTTCAGATTTCATGGGATTTTGAACTCTTTTTTATGATGTATCTACTGGGCATAGAATTTTTATTATGGAATACTTTAACAAGGTTAAAGATCCTTGTTATGGCAGAATCCAGATATAATTTGGGGAAGAGATGAATTTTCCTTTAATACGCAACTGTTGAAGGTCTCGAAAGTTTTTTAGAACCTCCTTCACCTGAAACAATCCCTTATGTAGGATATCCGAGACCTTTGTTAGGTCTCGGTCAAGGCCTTTCTAAAAGGACCTCGGAATTGATGACATGGCTTGAGGCCTTTTCAAGTAATAGCCAAATCTGAGGCCTTTCATTTTAACCTTAAGAGGTCTCGGCTTTCATCTAGGGTTTTTGTTATTCCCTGGTTAACGTCTATGAGTTCAGACTAGGCTCGTGGTCTTCCTGTCTTTTGTAAGTCTTTAGCTTGGGCTTATAATCTATTAGGCTTTAATTACGTGTTAGGCTGTATATCTAATTTTAAGCCCCCTAGTTTTAGTAAAAAATAATCATTTTTGGCGAACATTAAAGGTTTTAATTTGAAAGAACACGTTTGTCTGCTAAACTTAAATGTTCAACTGGAAACTTGCTAGCTTCCCACACGTGGCCGGTTGCAATAAGCTCTCAAGACTACAATGTTTCAGGTTTGGAGAAATCTTGCTAGCTCTAATAATGATAGTTTCTTTTCTTATTAATGAGGGACGTCTTTTTGACTTCTCACCATACGTGCCATCATCTCGTCCTTTGATCTATTTTTTACATCGGCTGTTGGAGTTTCTTTACTTCTTTAGATACCCCTAATCTTATTCCTTTTTTCTTTTTGTCTTCACTTTACGTTGTCATTTTCTTCTCATTTCAAGCAATTTTAGTAGTAATAAACTTCAAGCTTCCAGCAAAGATTTCGAGTTCCTTCCTTCTTTAACAACTATCAATAAGTCTCTATTTCTATTTCCAACTCTTTATTGCTGAATTTTGTGGTATTTTTGATTAGTTGTGGCCATTGCTAGATAACTTTTAGGACTAGAGATTGTAGGTGCTATTTCGTGAGTTTGTTGATGATCTTAGAGCAGCTTATGATTGTGTATTTTTCTTCCTTATAATATAGATGGTTTCTGTTGATAATGAGGCTGTCTGCAGTGGAAACAACTCTAAAGAAAAGTTAGCCACGGTTCCCATTCCTCTATTTATCTTAGATCATAATATGAGGCAGATTGGTTCACGTCTATTACCACAGAGTTAGATTTAAAAGTCTATAATAGGTGTTACAATATTCCTGAGGGGATTTACCTTAGGGTTCCTAAGGAGAATAAACTCCTAGCTGCCCTCTTAAGAAAGAAATTACCTTCAACAAGGAACTTTTTCACCTAGGGGTCAAACTCCCACTCTAACACTATTTTGCCCAAATCTTTGAGTTCTTTAACATTACACTATACTAGCTAAACCTAAATAGTTAGAGGATTCTCTTCTGTTTATATGTTTTGTGGCATCAAAACTCTAATTTCGCCCTCTCAATTGAAGAGATTGAGTAAATGTATTTGTTGAAAAGAAACCCAATAAATAACCATGGGTGGTACTATTTCCAAAACTGACCAAAATAACGAAATTCAATAACTGGAAACAGTTCTTGCAATAAGAATTGGAAGAACAAATGGTTCTTCGTTGGTGGTGATTAGAACCTCAACAGTGATATCCAGGTGTCTAGGCTATTTGGAGATGCAACCACCTAGAGTGACTTGTTTGGGTTGAATGCTCAGGGTAAAAATATGGTTAATTTGGCTAGATCTTCAGCATCTAGCCAAAGATTTATGCTTTCTAATGCCGACTTAATCTTATTAAGTCTGGTAAATCTTTATATTTCTAAGGGCTAATTGGCTTCAAAAAAGGCTCAAAGAGGTAAATATCTTGTTCTTCTTCTCTTCTTATGTTTAAATTGCAATTTCTAATCTCAGTTTCATTTGTTTTGTAGGAGAAATGACTCCCAAGTAATCTGCTCCAGATCCTATTAAGGTTTTGAGGCGACTAGCAAAGGAGAAAAAGGTCGAGAAGGCTCCCCAGCCTTCAAAAGTTGTTCCTAAGGGCTTTGTTAGGACCCCAGCCTCTTCTACTACTAGACCTTCCAGCTTAAGCAGGCTTCCAGTTCCGAATAAGGAAGTGGTGATCCGAGGCGTTCAAGCATCATCTCCCTCTGCTTTCTAAGTAGATAAGGAAAATGGGAAAAGAAAGGTTGTAGTGACAGTAGCAATGAAGAGTTCTCAAAAGAAGAAGAAAATATTCGGCCAGCTGGATGAAGAGACGACTGAGATGCCCGAACTGTTTTCTGAGGACCTCTAAGGATAAGAGGGAGTTTTTTGCGCACTTCTTTCCTTACATTAATGAGCATGCCCTAAATATTTTTCTCTTAGGTTGTTGGGGCTTCGTGCATAACACTGCTAAATTATCAAATAAAGTGGCTAGGTCAGGTGAGTCATTTTTCTCTTAGTTTTTAGAAGCGGAGGTATTTCTTTTTCTTTTCTTTTTGACCATCTTACATTGGTGGTTTTCCGCTTTAGTATGCGATCATGTTACAGCGAGATGCCCTTGAGGATGGTTTTTCCAAGGCATCTTGGATTGAAGAAAGTATGTAAAAGGTAGAGCAGAACTTGATTTTGAAGATAACCAAGTTCGAGTCTAAGATGGGCAAATGAACTTAGAACCAGAAAGAACTTCAGCTAAGGGCGGCTACGGCAGAATCCTCTTACGACAAGGCTAGTAGGAGGGTGAACGCTCTAGAGTCCGAGCTCAACAGACTGAGGAAGCAGAGCTAAAGACTCTTCTCGAAATTTGAGAAGAAATGCTAGGAGCTAGGACAAAGCCTAGACTCTAAAAGAAAGAGAAACGTGCTCCTATGTAAGAAAATCGAGGAGGACGACTAGATGATGAGGGCTCGGAACCGTGAGAAAGTTAATGAAAGCATTAACCTGATTTGTAAGACGTTCTAGGGTGAATATCCCCATTTGGATTTGAATTAACTGTACGAGGCCCTAGGACGTGAGCCCTTATGTTGAGATATGGAGTCTTCAAAAGGAGTTTTTTCTAAAGGGGAAGGTCATCTGAACTTAAAGAATGCCTATGCCCCTCTTACTGAATTAGTTGTTGGCCCTTTTGCTGGGCCACTAGAGGCCACCCTTGTGGAGCTGGTCAAGATTTCTTATGCTGAGGTAATTGAAGTCTCTCCTACTAAGGCTATTGAGGGTGCTTTTGCTGATGCTACTCCTACTTCTGCTTATAGGGTTCCTCTAATTTTTGCTTCTCCTCTTCTAAACCCTGCTCCTGCGGCTTTTCTAACCTCTGCTCCTTCTCTAAACCCTTCTCTTGGAGCTTTTCTAAAACCTACTCATGGGGCTCTTTCATCTTTTTCATTTTCTCTTTCTTTTTCATGTATGAAAACTATACACTCTGCTCAATTATTATTAAAATACTTCTATTTAAACTCTTGTGTTTGTTTAGCTTTTTTTTTTTAAGCTTTTTTGTTCAATATTGTTTATGAAATTTCTCTGTTGTGTCTCTTGATAATGCTTCAAAGAGAAATGCATTTTGACTTAACCAATTTGACAACATAGAGCGCGTATTTGCAGTTTATCTTATAACTTCCACATCTCAGACTAAATGTCTTCATGCAAGAACTATATTGGTTTTATCTTTCCAAACTTAATGAATTTTAGATATTATCCCCTGTCTTAAAGTTGTTGATAATAGTCTGAGGCTTGTTTATCTCTTTGCTTTCTGACTTCATTCTTCAAGGTTTAACAAGATGTTAGATAATCCTGCTTTTAAACATAGTGACTCGAGAACACTAATGCCTTTTTACGTCCTGAGGTCATGTTTATGATTTGTTTGATGCTAGAAATATAGGAATCATTTTATCCATTTTACTCTTGTACATCTTAAGATCATTTTCAAAGCTTATTCGATTTAAGGATGATATTATTCAAAGATAACTGATAAATATTGTCTCCCAGGAACCTTTTTGCTCTTGTACATCCTGAGGTCTTTCTCATGGCTTATTCGAGTTGAGAATGGTGTTACCTCGGGGAAACTGATAAATATTACCTCTAGATAACCTTTTTGCTGTTGTATATCCTAAGGTCTTGTGACAATATCATGAGAGAAATTGATGATATCAAACATAAATATATGATATGTTTTTTATAATGACTAAATTAAATATGTCCTAAATTTGTCTCAAAATCTTGAGTGAATATGCTTGAGGTTATTCCTTAATAAATCTCTATTCAAGTGTATTAAAAAGCAAATAGATCGATACTTAGAGACAAACAAATCGATATGGGAGGAAACGGATTAATACAAGTTCAATAATAGATCGATACATCAAAGAAGATCAATACAAAGAAATGAGGATATCGATATTTGCTAAGACAGTGACTTCAGATGTAATCACCAATGCAACCAGATCGATACATAGAGATCAACAGATCAATACATAGCCTTCACAGAGAGTTGCAAAATAATTATAGAGGCAACCAGATCGATATATGGCCTTCACAGAGAGCTGTAAAATAATTACAGAGGCAACCAGATCAATACATGAAAATCCATAAATCGATACATGGATTTCACAGAGAGTTGTAAAATAATTACAGAGGTAACTAGAACGACACATGGACTTCAATAGATTAATACATGATCTTCACAGGGAGTTAGAAAATAATTACGGAGTAGACCAGATCAATATCTAACAGAAATAGATCGGTATACTAAAACCAATAAATACTTCTAGTACAAATAGATCGATACTTGGAGAAGTGAAGATCGATACTTGGGACGCAAATCATACTGTTCACTTAAAGAGATTAATACATGAAGAAACAGATCGATACTCTCTCTGAATTTAAAGCTCAATAGTAACTTCTACAGTATTAATTACAAACATTAAATGCATCAAATCAAGACGTTGGACATAGGTAGCTTTAGAAAACGGATAGATATAAATAGAAGATAAAGAGTGAAGTTTTAGAAGATTTAACTGGCAATTAATATTAACGAGAAATCATTGAACAACACTGAGATATGAAAATACTGAACTTTCTCTCTCTATTATAACTCTTTTAAATCTTGTGTGAGAGAAATTTTTCTTGTGAAAAAGCTTATTGAAATATTCACTCTAGTATGAAAGCAAGAATCAAAAATATATTTGAATTTTGGTTTAAGGTAATTCTTCACTTATACTAAAAAAGATCTTTGTAGTTACTCTTCATCCATATAAAAGAGTGTACGATTTTCCTTCACTTTAGAAGGAGTATACTGGGTCACTCTTATCCTGTCAAAATAACAAATTAGTGGAATCTTGGTGAAAGTTCCTTGAATCCGAAAGAGTGAACGTAGGTCAAGATTTGCCGAACTACTATAAAACTATGTTTGTATTTCTTTCTCTATTTACTATTTCATTACTGCACTACATTACATACGATTTTATTTACTAAATTTTAAAAACCTAATTCACCTCCCTCTTGGGTTTTTAAAATAGGATTTATAACCTTGAGAAGTAGATTAAAATGGCATCTAGCAATAATCTTACACAAATAGTAGAGGGACAATCTATAAACAAACCACAATTCTTTAATGGAACAGATTATGCTTACTAGAAAAAAATGGATGCAAATCTTCTTATCAACATTAGATTTTGAAATCTTAAATGTAATAGAAGATTGATACTATCCATCCATAACTGAAAATGAAATCACTAGAGAGAGAAAACTAAAACCAAAAAAGGAATGGACTCCTGAAGAAAGAAATAGGTTTACCCTAAATGGAAAGGCAATGAACATTTTATATTGTGCTTTAGATATAGTCGAATTCAATAAAATTTCAAGATGTGAAATAGCTAAATCAATTTGAGACATGCTAAAAGCCACACATGAAGGAACTAGTAAAGTTAAGGACTCTAAAATTAGTATGTTAGTTCATGATAATGAGCTGTTTAAAATGAAATTGTATGAGAGCATAAAAGACATGCTTACTCATTTTACTGACATCACTAATGATTTAAAAGCTCTTTTTAGAACTTACTGAAATGCAGATATTGTGATAAAAATTCTAAGGAGTCTACCTAGAAGTTGGGAAGCTAAAGTTATGGCAATCAGGGAGGCAAAGGATTTGAGAACCTAACCTCTCGAGGAACTTCTCGGATCGCTCATGACGTACGAGCTTGAAAATAGATGAAATGATGATGAGGATAAAGAAAAGGGTAAAAGAAACATAGCACTTAAGAGCACCAAAAAGGAAGAAAAGGAAGATGAAAGTGAACAAGACTCAGATGAAGATGATTTTCTTCTCATGGCTAGAAAATTCAGAAAATTCTTCAACAAAGAAGGGTCTAAAGGAAGAAACTAGAAAAGAAGAGAGTATCCAAGAAAGGATGGATTCAAGAAAAGCTTTGAAAAGGAAAAAGAAAAATAGAAAGAAATCATTTGCTATGAATGCAAGAAACCGAGACATACACAACCTGAATGTCCGCTAAGAAAAGATAAAAAGGACAAGAACAAGAAGAAGGCAATGAAAGTGACATGGGATGACTTCTTTAGCGAAAAAAGTTCTTCATCATCAGAAACCGAACGAGTAAATTTTGCTTCATGGGAAAACTGGAAGATAAGGTAACCTCTCTAAATTAAAACTCTTCATTTTATGACACATGTTCAAATAGTGATGATGATTTATTAAATAAAGACTTGAATGCATTTTATGAGAAACATAGAAATGATTTTTAGGTCTTATATGCAAAATATAAAGAAGCAAAGAAAAAGAACTCCATGGTATTAAATGAAAATGACTCATTGAAAATAAAAGTTAAAGAACTAGAAATTAAGAATGAATTTAGCTTACCTAATAAACTTGATATGTTAAAAGATAAAAATAAAATCTTGAAAGGTGAAATAGCTTCTCTCAAAGAAATCTTGGCTAAATTTACACAAGGAAAAAAATCATTAGATAAGTTCTTAGGTAATCAAATATTAGTATTTGATAAAGTTAGACTTGGATATAAAAAAGAAATCAAACAGAAGTCGTATGCAAACTATTTTGTGAAAGCTAAACAACAAGTAGCATCATCCATTACTTGTTATTATTGCAATAAAAAGGGGCATTATAGCAACACATGTTTACACAAAAAAAATAAGTATAATGGATCTAAAATGATATAAATACCTAAAGGTACACAACTTAAAGAAATTATGCATACTAAAATGGTCAAGATCTTTAAGGGTATAACTAATATCTATGGACCCAAAGTTACTTGGGTACCAAAATAAACTTGCCATTTTGTAGGTACCACATGTGAAGAGCGACAAGTACAAAAAGAAGTGGTTCATTGACAGCGGTTGCTCGAGACACATGACGGGAAACAAGAAGATATTTCTCCATCTAAAGAAAGAAGAAAGGAAATATATGATCTTTGAAGATAATAGCCAAGGCAAGGTGAAAGGTATCGGACAATTAACCTTAATTCAATCACATTAAAAAATATCTTATATATTAAATGCCTTAAATATAATTTGCTTAGTATTAGCCAATTGTGTAATCATGAATATAAAATAATGTTTCTTATGAATGGTCGTGAAGTATTGGATGAGCATGAAAATAAATTATTCTATGCACCTAGGAACAATAATGTATATGTCATAGAACTAGAAAAATTAAATGAAATGAATGACATATGTTTGCAAGCTCATTGTGATGATTCTTAGATGTGGTATAGAAGACTAGGACATTGTAGTATGGATCTATTGTGAAAACTTGTCAAACAAGGTCTATTGGGAGATATTCCTAATCTAAAATATACAAAAGACAAAGTATGTTGTCCTTACTAATTAGGAAAACAAGTTAAAACCTCTTTCAAATTCAAAAACTTAGTTTCCACAACTAGACCTTTAAAACTTCTTATGGATCTCTTCAAACTAAATAAGGTAGCATTATTAGGAGAAAAACTATATGCATACGTAGTTGTAAATAATTACTCAAGATTTACATGAGTTTTCTTCTTGGCAAATAAAAGTGACACATTTGATAACTTTAATAAATTTTTAAGACAAATTAAAAATTAATTAAATTTCAAAATTATAAAAATTAGAAGTGATCAAGGTGGAGAATTTGTTAATAAAGCATTTGAAAAACTTTTCCATAAGAAAGGATATTCTCACAATTTTTCTACACTTAGAACCTCACAACAAAATGGAGTTGCCGAAAAAAAGAATAGAACTCTTCAAGAGATAGGTAGAATAATGCTAAGTGAATATAACATACACGAATACTTTTGAACTGAGACTATTAACACTGCATGTCATATAACAAATAGAGTTCTAATTAGAAAGATTTTGAACAAAACTCCATATGAATTAATCTTTCAAAAGAAACCTAAAATGAAGTATTTTAAAGTTTTTGGATATAATTGTTACATTCTTAATACTAAGGATAACTTGGGAAAATTTGAGCCAAAGTCTGATCTAGGAATATTTCTAGGCCATTCATCCAAGAATAAAGGTTATAAAGTGTTCAACAAAAGAATTCAAGCCGTGGAAGAAAGTGTGCACATAACTTTTGACGAATATGATCCCGACTTGGTCAAATTAATTGCTAAAGAAAATGATAAAGAATTAGAAGCAATTGAAAATTTGAAAAAATTAAACTTGAGTGATGAGTCTTTGAAAAATCGAAGTGAATCTATAGAAGAAAATCCAGTGACTAAGGAACTCTCAAAGGCATGGAAATATAATTCTAGTTATCCAAAAAAACTAATAATAGTACATCCCTCACAAGGAGTTAAAACTATGAGAAAAACAAGAGAAATTGATGATAATCTAGATGAAGCTCAAAATCTAGCATTTATCTGTCAAATAGAACCAAAACAAGTTGAAGGAGTCTTAAGTGATGAAAATTGGTTAATAGCCATGCAAGAAGAATTAATTCAATTTCAAAGAAATAAAGTTTTGACCTTAATACCTAGACCAAATTGTTATTCAACAATATGTACCAAGTGGGTATTTAGAAATAAACTTGATGAAAATGACAACATCTCTCGACATAAAGCTAGATTAGTAGCTCAAGGATACAATTAAGAAGAGGAAAAAGACTATGATGAGACATATACTTCCGAAACAAAATTAGAAGCCATTAGAGTACTCTTAGCATTTGCATGCCACAAAAATTTCAAATTTTATCAAATGGATGTAAAAAGTGCTATTTTAAATAGTGTTACAAATAAAGAAGTTTACGTAGAGCAACCTCCTGGTTTTGAAAACTACAAATTTTCAAATCATATCTTTAAACTCACTAAGGCACTTTATAGTTTAAAACAAGTACCTAGAGTTTGGTATGAAAGAATTATTAAAATTTTGCTAAAACATAATTTATTGAGGGGAAGTGTTGACGCTACACTTTTTATTAAAACCAAAGATGATAATATTCTACTAGCGCAAATCTATATTGATGATATCATTTTTAGAAGTACAAATGAATCCTTATGTATTGAGTCTTCAAATCTAATGAAAGGTGAATTTGAAATGAGCATGATGGAAGAATTAAACTTCTTTTTAGGACTCCAAATTAAACAAACAAATGATGGAATCTATGTCTCCCAATCAAAATACATTAAAGAACTTCTAAGAAAATTTGATATGATAGAAGGCAAATCCATTCTAACTCCTATGGGTACTTACACTTCACTAGACAAAGATGAAAAAGGGAAGAGTGTAGACCAAAGATTATATAGAGGCATGATAAGATTATTACTTTATTTGATCGCCTCTAGACCCGACATTCTCTATGGAGTGTGTGTTTGTGCGAGGTTTCAATCCAATCCTAAGGAGCCACATCTTGTAGTGGTAAAAAGAATATTTCGATATTCAAGAACAACACCAAATCTAAGATTATTTTATCCAAAGAATGGTGAGTTTAGTTTAAAAGACTACTCGAATTCCGACTATAGAGGATACAAAGTAGATAGAAAAAGTATAAGTGGTACTTACTATTTTTTTGGAAACACCTTAGTGTCATAGTTTAGTAAGAAACAAAACACCTTTTTACTTTCAACTACCGAAGCCGAATACATATCTGTAGGTAGTTGTTGTGCACAACTTTTATAAATTAAATACCAATTACAAGATTATGGACTAAATCTTAGTGAAATTCATATTCTATGTAATAACACAAGTGCCATAAATTTAACCAAAAATCCAGTTCATCACTCTAGAACTAAACACATAGAAATTTATCATCACTTTATTAGAGACTATGTTAATAAATGACACATTTAATTAGAATATATAAATATAAATCTCTAATTAGTTGATATTTTTACAAAACCACTTGATAGAGATCATTTTTGTGCAATTAAAACAGAACAAGGAATGATAGAAATTATTTAATCATTGTTGAACATTTCATGCCTGTGTGTGTACCTAAAAAAATTTAGCTACTGAAATGCATCGGATTGATACATCTATCACAGAGTATCGATACCAAGATGACGGATCGATATGCCATTAAAAACATATCGATACCTTCATGAGTTAACACTCACGTATTGACACATTCTCTTGACATATCAATCTATCTTTTCAGATCTAGAAATAGATTGATACGTTAATCAAATGTATCGATACTTTTAGACAAATTCACGTTTAAAATCAAACTCAGAATCCAAAAGTATCGATATCTCTTCAGCTTCAAAATCTCTCTTGCTCAGACCCTAGAAAACTCTCCTCTTACTCAGATTTCCAAATCAATTTCGAAAATGTCTAGAACTAAGAATGCCGAAGTGGGTCAACGAAAAAGACAAAGAACAACTGAAGCTTCTTCCTCACATACTAATTTTCAAAACTGTGAAGCAGAAGATCGGTACCTCTCTCTCTTTCTGAACCGAAAAGTTACCCCTGTCTATGTCTTGGATTTCAATCTTCTCATTTCCATCAAATTTCCCTATCTCAAAACCTTTAAAGAATTTAGATGGATCGAGTACCTAAGTTCTAGAGGAAAATGCTTTGACAGCCTGGTCAAAAGTTTCTATTCAAATATGGACGTCAAGGATCCTCATTAAGGCCGACCTTGGATGACGAAATTTACAATCAATATTTGTGGGCATACCTTTCAAGTCATTGCTGGTGTTATGTCTTGCATCACATACATACCAGATGAAGGTATTTTGTATCTAGCAGGCTCATTTTAGCCTCTTAAAGCGTGCAAGGTAATCTTCAAAAATCCAAACTTAATGGAAGTGGACAATAAACCAGTCTATCTAGGCATCTATGAGAGAATTCTTCATCTTATTGTCTCTTACAACCTCAACGCCTGTTCTGAATGATATTCGAAGATTACATACGAGAATATGTGGTGGATGCAATGCATCATGGAAGGGAAGAGACTTGATCTAATATCGTAGATTCTCAATGCGATGGTGAAACCCATAATGTCCAAAGTCAGCCATCTGCAATATGGCTATGTGGTTTCTACAATTATTTGAAAGAGTTCATCTTGGATACACGCTGAGACTGATACTATCGAATCGCTAGCCATTGCTATACTATCAGAAACAACCTTACGCCACATGCACTATGAGCTGACATCTAATAGGCGATGGATAATTTAAGCTCGATACAGGCATCTACACAATCATAAGCAGTAGAATATGCGAGACCAACCATAATATATGGCTGTATAAGAAAATGAGCCACCTATACCTTCATTTCTTACTCTTTCATCTCAGACAGAGCCACAGACTCAATCCGCAGCTACATCTGCATTTTTGTCTATCTTGGAGAATATTTATGTTTGATATCATTAATTTCTCTCATGATATCATGAGAACAATTGATGATATCAAACATAAATATATGATATGTTTTTTATAATAACTAAATTAAATATGTCCTAAATTTATCTCAGAATCTTGAGTGAATATGCTTGAGTTTATTCCATAACAAATTTCTGTTTTAGTGTATTAAAAAGTAAACAAATCGATACTCAAAAACAAACAGATCGATATGGGAGAAAACGAATCGATACAAGTTTAATAACAGATCGATACATCAAAGAAGATCAATACAAAGAAATGAGGATATTGATATTTGCTGAGACAGTAGCTTCAGATGTAATCATCAATGCAACCAAATCGATAAATGAATATCAACAGATCGATACATGGCCTTCACAGAGAGTTGTAAAATAATTATAGAGGAAACCAGATAGATACATAGAGATCAACAGATCGATATATGGCCTTCACATAGAGTTATAAAATAATTACAGAGGCAACCACATCGATATATAAACTTTACAGAGAGTTGCAATATAATTACAAAGGCAACCAAATCGATACATGGACTTTAACAAATAGATACATAATCTTCACAGAGAGTTGAAAAATAATTATGGAGCAGACTAGATCGATATCTAACAAAAACAGATCGATCTACTAAAACCCAAAAATACTTCCAGTATAAACAGATCAATATTTAGAAAAGTGAAGATCGATACTCGATATGCAAATCATACTATTCACTTAAAGAAATCGATACATGAAGAAATGGATCGATACTCTCTTTGAATTTAAAGCTCAACAATAACTTCTGCTGCATTAATGGCAAACATTAAATGCACCAAATCAAGCCGTTGGACATGGGTAGCTTCATAAAACAGATAGATATAAATATAAGATATACAGTGAAGTTTCAAAAGATTTTATTGGCAACCAATATCAACAAAAAATCATTGAACAACACTGAAATATAAAAATACTGAACTATCTCTCTCTACTGTAACTCTTTCAAATCTTGTGTGAGAGAAATTTTTCTTATAAAAAAACTTATTGAAATATTAACTTTAGTGTGAGAGCAAGAATCAAAAATACATTTGAAATTTGGTTTTGGGTAATTCTTCACCAGTACTAAAGAAAATCTTTGTGGTTAATCTTCAACCGTATAAAAGAGTGTAAGGTTTCCCTTCACCTTAGAAGGAGTGTACTGGGTCACTTTTATCCCATCAAAACAAGAAACTAATGGAACTTCAGTGAAAGTCTTGAAATACTAATATGCAACCCAAGAGGGGGGGTGAATTGGGTTTCTAAGCTTAATTTGACTAAATTTCGAATTTGC
>JAXCLQ010035374.1:0-24129 GCA_035584115.1 Cedrela odorata | reverse complement strand
GTGATAATGGATTGAGATATTTGTTAGATTGAAGTCGGTGGATTGAAAAGAGAGAAAAAGAAAGCTTAATTGTTAAGCTTAATGTTCGGACATATATATATATATAAACATATATACACAGTATACGTGATAATATTATTCATTCTCTTCTCTGTTTTCTTTAAAATCAAACCAGAAAAACTCTTTTTCTTCTTCATTGAAACTCACTCAAGAAAGTGAACTTGTCACAGCTTAGTTGTGAACCATAGCAAAGATAGAAGTGAGAAGCAAGCTTTGGTTGTGAACCAAGGTTTGAAAAGAAGAGAGAGAAAGAGAAATTCGTAGAGAGAGAAAGAGCTTGTTAAGCTTGGTGAAGCTTAAACAGTAGCTCTAAGATTCCGATCAAGCCGGAACCAACATCCCCAACACCGACGTGTGTGTGGATATCCAAGGAAGCAAGGTTGTTGCTGTTTAGATTGCTAAAACACAGGTTCGGTTTTTGTTTCTTAGTTTTTGTTTAACAAAATAGAAATAAAAATTGTACACTGAAATACACATGCATGCATGTATTGATCATCAGGGAGTCTATTCCGCAGATTTGTAATGTTAATCTAAGCTCCCCAGCGGTGGTTGTGCGCCCGGAACTCCATTTCGTGCGTTGCACTTCCGCTGCACTTGAAACAGAGCATGGTCACGTTTCCTGTTCTGTTCACATATGAGGATTATCTCCAAGATTCCTTCGAAATTGAGGTAATAAATGGATCATTCCTGATTTTAGCTTGAAGTTTGCTGTTGTGGTCTACGGATAAACAATACAAGAAGGTTGATTTGTAGCTTAATGTACCGCAAAATCCCACAGAGGACGTCCTCTATTATTGACCACTTGATTTTCCTCATTGTTGACTACTACTTGAATTTCTTCCATTGGATGTTTCAAATATTGAGCTTTTTGCTAAATTCATATGGGCTTCTCAAGTTCTTGGTCTAAGGGGAGAAGTTCTAATCCCAATGAACGCCTTCTTTTCATACACAAATGAGTACCTTGTAAAAACAAAACTAAGTGAATAAAAATCATGCAAATAAAATAAAATAAATAAAAATAGAATTGCAATTAAATATTAGTCCCCGACAACGACACCAAAAATTTGTTGGTATGAAATCAACACTTAAATAAGTTATAGATCTCAATATGTTTTACCTTACAAGTGCACAAATCATCATAGTATAGTACAATAAGCAGGGATCAATCCCATATAACTATATTAAATGCAATCCTAAGAAAGTAATAAAAACTAACACAAACTTTCTTTAAATTGAATGAAATACCTTATAAAAATATAAAATAATTAAACACTAGAAAATAAATTGAATGGAAAATCAAAACAAGAAATGAAAATTATAATTTCACGAGATTACGAAATCAATGAGAAAAGGTAGTTAAGGCAAACAATCCTCCACTAGACAATCATAAATTAATGTAATCATATTAAATCTCAGCAATTATTTATGAAGATGTTTACAACATACCCAAGGCTAGTGGTTTATGTGTATTTGATTCTCTTAATATATGTAATATGCATGATGTGTACATAAGACGTGTATTCTCACATGAAATTTGGCATGGTGTGTACCTAAATTCACAAGTGAGAACCTATTAAAAATTAGAGAATATAACATTAAAAGGACCCTAGAACATGGTGTGTATCCTAGGTACCCCAAAAACCAGTTCACATGAATAAGTTCTTAGGCTACTCATTTGTTGCAAATTTATAACATGAAGATATAGTAGTCCACTTGCAATCACAACTAAAATAATTTAAAACATCATCCTGAGGTGATTAAGCTCAAAACTTAGTAATAAATTTTCAATTAAAACAGTGAATAAGAATTCATCAAATAAAATACTGAAATTTAATTAATTAACATTAATAATCATGTCTAGAGTTTCAATATAAATTCCAACTATAAAGCAAATTAGTTATTCATGCTCTTGAGAAAACAAAAATTAAAATAAAACATAAATTAACAAAAAAGAAAAGAAAAAAATAAAAACCCAGATTTTGCTCTATTGCTTCCTTTTCACGGCTCTCACTATTGCAGCCTCTTTTCTTTTTGTCTTGAAGACCTCCCCTTTTTTATAGACAAATTTTGATTGCAACCCTTACAAATTTAACCTAAAACCTATGGGTTCACGCTTGTTTTAGCCTAAAAACCTTTTGCAAGCCAATTTGCTTTGAACTCCACTTGCCAAATTATATAATAATTTTCAATTTAATTCCTTACTCAATTTCTTTTACTCCTTAAGCTTCAACAATTCATAATTTAACGTTCTGAAGTCAGATTGAAATATCATTTACATCGTTGAATTTGTATTGTCAAGATCTTTCTATCAAAACTCATATTAATATGCTTTCGCTACTTTTAAAATTAGCCAAATTTGATACCCACTTACAAAATATGATATAAAATCACTCAAATTACATAAATTAACTATTAAAACTATTAAATTAAAATAAAGCATAATTCTTAATAATTAATAATAAATAAAAACAATAACTAAATTAAAGGGTAATAAAAATGTAATAATTAATGACCAAACACATACGCTATATCAGGACTAGTACATAGCATAGTGTACATAAGACTACCTATTGTCGAAGTATATAAAATCTTCTACATATGCTCTTGCTCAGATTCAATCTTGGGTCCCATCTCTCTTGAGAGATGAACGCCAGGACTACAGGGTAAGAAACTCTTCTTAAAGCTATCCATACTGAACCTCATCAGTACTTTATCTATGTACTGACTCTGGGAAAAACCTATTATTCTTTTTGCTCTATCTCTATAGACACGAATACCTAAAATAAAGGTTGCTTCTCCAGATCTTTCACGAAAAAAATATTAGACAACTAAAATTTAGTTTTAGATAATATACCCACATTGTTTTCTATAAGTAGCATGTCATAAACATATAATACAAGGAATGTGATGGCATTGTTATTCTCTTTTCTATAGACATACAATTCATTAATATTTTTGATGAAGCCAAATGATTTGACTACATCATCGAATTGTATGTTCTAACTTCTGGAAGCTTGCTTTATTCCATAAATTAATCTATACTACTTACATACCTTATGACTATCATTAGATGTACAAAACCAATGGGTTGTTGCATGTATATGGACTCCTCAATGAAACCATTAAGGAAGGCTGTCTTCACATCTATTTGTCATACTCATAATTATAGTAAGCTACAATAGCAAGTAATATCCGAATAAATTTTAGCACGACTACTGGCAAAAAGGTTTCATCAAAATAAATACATTGTTTCTGATTATAACCTTTTGCCACCAACCTAACTTTAAAAGTTTTTATATTTCCATCTTTGCCAAATTTTCTTTTGTAAACCCATTTATAACCGATAGGAATAATTTCTTCTGGTGGATTAACAACTGACCACACCTAATTAGCATACATGGATTTCATGGCTTCAAGCCATTTTCTATAATCGATATCTAATATCACTTCTTCAGAGGTTTTAGAACCTTTCTTCTATATATCTTCTCCCATCATAAATGATCCAAAATTATTTTCAGAAAGGAAATAATATTCGATCTATTTACATGAGACTGAGGATCAGATCGAATTGGTTCATTAACATGAACTGGTTCATTTGCATCAACAGGCTAATCCATCTGAGGTTGATTATTATCAAGCTTTCTGGACTCTTCTTAAAGCTCAATATTTGTACCTACTCTATTGTCTTTAATGAACTGATTCTCAAGGATCCGTGTCTGTCTATTAATCAAAATTCTTTAATCAACATGAAAGTAGAAATAATGTCATAAACTATCTTTAGGATAACCAATGAATCGACCTTTTTCAGACTTAGTATCCAACTTCTTAGTGTTAACTATTTTAACATAAGCTGAACATCCCCAAAGCTTCATATAATTGAAGCTTGGAAGCTTCCCATAACATATCTCATACAGTGTCTTAGGAACTACTTTGGATGGAGTCTTGTTCAAGATGTAAATTACGGCATATAGAGCATATCCCCAGAGATATGTTGGTAAGTTCGAAAGCTCATTATAGATCGTATCATATCTAATAAAGTATGATTCCTCTTTTCAGATACACCATTATGCTGCAGTGTATAAGAAGGTGTAAGCTTAAAACGTATACTATTAATTTTAAGAAATTTAGAAATTCAGTACTTAAGTATTTACTTCTACGATCTGATCGTAGAATCTTAATACTCTTTTCTGTTTGTTTATCTACTTCAGTCCTAAATTCTTTAAACTTGTCAAAAGATCAGATTTGTACTTCCGTAAAAATACATAACTATATTGTGAATGATCATCGATAAAGGTTATGAAGTATAAGAAACTACCTTTGACCATTTTACTAAATGGACCATATACTTCAATATGTATCAATTCAAGAATTTCATTGGCTGTTTTCCCTTGTCCAATAAAGGGCGATTAAGTCATCTTTCCATGAAGACAGAGTTCACAAGTTGGGTAGGGTTCATAACCCAATGGACCTATCAGTCCATCATTACCCATCTTTTAAATCATTTTATCTTCAATATGACTTATTTTATGATGCTATATAAGTTTTGAATTAATTTCATTTCTAGATCTTTTCTTATTAATAGTATTAGTCATGTTAATTTCATTAGTCTCAAGAACATATAAACCATTTATATTCAAGCCAATGTCAATCAATTTATTTATCAAATAAATACAACATTTATATCCATTAAACATAAAGTCTAACCTTGTTTACACAATTGATTGATAGACAAAATATTTATATTGGCAGTATCAAAATACATAGTTTTATACATTATAAAAACATGACCCAAAGGCAGAACAATTCTGCAAGTCTCTAAGCAAGTGGTAGTAACTGTTGCTCCATTTTTCATCTTCAGTGTCACTGCACCCTCCTACAATAACTGCTTACTGTGAAGGCCCTGTAACGTTATACAAATATGAAAAGTGGTAACTGAATCAATTATCCAGCTATATGAATCTGAAATAACATTTAATTCAATTTTAATAATATGACATGAAAACATACTTTATGCCTTCGACTGTCTTAAGCTCTTCATGTAAAGAGGACAGTTCCTCTTCCAATCTTCATGCTTCTTGCAATGATGACACTTATTATTAGCTTGGCTATTGGTAATACATTTGCCCTTGCCCTTTTTTTTTTCTTTTTCTAGGAGAGTCCTCTTTTAGGTTTAACCATGAAGGACTTTTTGCCTTTCTTTTTCGATGTCTCACCATAAGACATTGCAACAAGAATGGTCTCCCTCTCTTTTCCCTTAGAGACTTTCTTATGAAATAAAATAATTTCATTCATAAGTTCAAAAAGAGTATGTTCCAGTTTGTTCATGTGATAATTGGTAACAAACTGGTCAAAACTAGATGGGAGTGATTAAAGAATCAAATCCGTCTGTAACTCAAAGTCTATAAAAAACCCTAAACTGTCTAACTGACCTATAAGGTTTATCATCTTCATAAGATGAGACTATGGAGGCACTTCTGAATTAAGCCTTATTCCAAACAAAGTAGTGGACAACTCACACTAACTATAGTTGGAACTCTCACTAACTATAGTTGGAACTCTCTCCAAACATTTCCACCAAAGAGAGATAAACCGCTGAGGCATCCTGCATGTCCTTATGCTGAGTCTGTAAGTCATCACTCATAAATGCTAGCATATACAATCTGACTTTGAGATTATAGTCCTTCCATTTCTAGAAAGTCTCAATCTCATCTGATGAAGCCTCTTGTTAAAGGGACTTGGGCGTAGGCTTTTGAAGGACATAACTAATCCATTCAGAATCTAGAACAATTCTAAGATTCCAATACCAGACCTTAAAGTTAGGTTCGGTAAGCTTATGAGTGTCAAGGATTTTAAGAAGAGGATTAAGCATTATTCATTCATTTGAATAGAGATTCAACTTTTGAAAATCTGTAGAAAAATGAAATATATTATATTGTATAAAAGTATATATCAAACTATTCAGTTTTGACTTTAAACCAAATAATGCACCCACTGTTTTAATTATATCTCATACTCCTTTGATGAGAAAACTATAATTAAATTATAGGTTTTTCGTAGATGATCATATTCTTATCAAACTCACAAAACCTCACCTAACAATTATTGGTCAAGCAAGCCTCATAAATCAGAAACTCATTTTCTGTTTATGACTCTTTACAAGACATGATAAATCTACCTCTAAGAAAAGATATCTCACCTAACAGTTATTGGTGCCTCAACCTAGTTAGGCTAGACCCAACACCTTTTCATGAATATGAGTGAAATCAAACCTCTCACCTAACAGTTATTAGAAGCCAAAAACCCCCTATCAAGAAACAGGTCAAATAGACTACGACAACTCGTACGGGTGCTCACCTAACAATTATTGGGATATCCCATCTAAGATGGCAATAACCTAGCGATTGCATTGGAAGAATTGAACATAATATTAAATGAGAGAGATTTACATTTAATGCCTCATTGAACTACTTAAATCAATTCAATATATTAACATATTAATTTATTGGAGAGAGACTTTAATTGATACAATATCAATTTGTCGATTTATGTTCATAAAATTACTTCCACTAGAATTCTATTAATTCTAGTTGAATCAAAATCAATTTAGAAATTCCATTCGATTCAATTTTAATTTGGAGTATTATTTTTCTGTTTAATTGAAACAATTTCAAGCTCGAAAGATTTTAATTTTAACAAATTAAATTTTCAATAAAAAAATATACTAATTAAATTAATACTTGAGAAAGTTTTGGCTAATGGAATGTTATAATATTTTGAGATTATACAAGAATGAAGAAAAAATAAAAATAAAAGTAAAATTTTACTCTTTCAAAACATATCACTTATGTCATAAACAATTTAATTTTAGTACCCATGCACACAAATGTCTCATATTCATGCATATTATCACATATATCACATATATAGGTACTTTAATGAATTATGCATATATTATTATTAAATTAAAATTGGGCATGCAACAATACCATTATTTTGCAATCATTTCACAAATGTTCACATGACATTTAAATTAACTAATAACAAACATTACTTATTCTAATCATATTTCAAAAATACAATTATACATGCATCTCATGTATTTTGACAAGGTATTATAATTTAATCAAATTAAATACAAATACATGTTCAAAAATGCCAATATATGCATAAATTTCAGATTTGTGCGTTTATCATAATTCATCTCATGAATCATTATTCAACAAATTTTTAATTCATCACATGAATTAATTTACCATGATTAATCAACATCTAAAATACATACAACAATTGTACATATAATTTCATGCAACAAACATTTTAATCACATTAAAACATTCATTCTTATCATCTCATATTTTCTAAATTAAACTCATTTGATCAAATCAAACTAAAAATTTTCATGCTCTCAAATATACCCAATATATTCATACACATGTTAACACAAAATTTAATCAAATTAATATATTGTGTTAACATATATATATATATATATATATGCTTAAAAACATAACAAATCAAATTCTCATGCTTTTAAATATATTATTAGCACATAATAACATTAAGAGCATTTATAATCATAATACCATATTATCATTTTCCAAAGCTACAACAAACATTCATATGAACATAATCAACTTTCCAACACATATTTTTAAAACATATTTACATACACGTCACATGGCTCTGATACCACTTGAATGGTGCAGCAGTGCATGCGTATGCTCAGCGAGTAAGCTACGGCCATCACACGAATTGTGCGGAAAGCCCAAAGGACCATGATATGTACATATACATATTTTAAAATTTAAACATTTTAAATATAAAATACAAAGATTAAAAGTCTTACTTTTTCAAATTGATTTTTTGAAAAAACAAGTTAAACTCCCCATTTGCTTCCAAGTGTATCCACACGTCGGATTGGTGAAGACAGTTTCGGTTTCGTAATGGAATTTTTAAGCTATGGGTATTAGTTTCACCAAGTTAACACTAGGTTTTCTACACTTAGAAAACCCTAGCTAGTTAATGGGAAGAGAAGAGAAATGAAAACCCTTTTTAATCTCTTTCTTTTCTTCCTATTTTTATTTCTCTCATACGCTTCTTTTTCCCTTTGGTTTTTGTTCAAAACAAAGCACACCAATTTTTTTTTTCGCTCAAGAAACAAGCTCTCGATAAAAATCAAAGAAGAAGAAAGTAGCATCACCCTTTTTGTTAAAGTTAAAGACTTAGCCTTTAAGTCTTTACTTCATTCAAATTAATTTGAATCAAATTCAATTCAAATTCAAATTCACCTTTTACAATTTCGTACGTGTAACACCTTTGGTCATTTCATTTATCAAATGAATTAACTCATACCAAGTGTCAAACAATGATAGGTGGATTACTTACATATTTAATATTATATTAATGTTTGAAAAAACTATTTCCTTTTTAAAAGATTACTTTAATCAATATTAATACATTAAATATAAACCATTGATTCAAAGTAAATGGAAAAGATTTAATTATAGGCTTGACACTTGGCAACATTATATGATGCCACTTGTCAACCAAGGAACCGTTTGATTAAATACTGTTTAACTAATCAATAATGAATAAACTTATTTATTTATTAATATTTGTATATCTTATACATTTTTCACTATCATGTATATCTGTAAATCATATTTTTGTTATCTTATAAATTAACGAAATATTTCCTAACCAAACTGATGCTAGCGCGTCTTAGCCGAAAAATTTATTCTTTACAATGAAGAATTAAATTGCTAGTTAATCAAAGTATCAGAATAATATCATTAATTAATAACAATTAAATTGCTATTTAATCAAAGTATCAGAATAATAAATTAATGATATTGTATAATAGCAATTACGATCATCATCAAGTAACTGACTAATATGTATGACCCCTAAGGTTTATTGTGACTAGACATGGATAGCTACTAACTATTTGATATCTCTTTGGTACACTCTTTGTAACCAAAGTTGCCAATGATCATGAGTGACATCTAACAAGATGTCATGAGCCCCAGATACAAATTAATGAATATATCAGATAAACCCATATAGTCGTACGTGCATGTAGTAAAGTCATTTAATTGTTGATTTTCAATCGAGTGTAGGTCATAGTATCGTCAAACCACTAACTCAATCATAAGATTAGAACCTCAATCATAAACATGATTCGTATATTCGTAAAATACTTTCTAGGACATACATGCTTTGGCCAAAGACTTTATTCCCGTTTATGACAATTTCATCTAAAATCTCAAGCTGCAACATTTGAACTAACAAATTCCATTTTGGTTATCACCTGTCCTCATACACTTAAACACATTGCTAGCAGGCTTCATTCACTAGGTGTGGCTAGTACGATGCTATATACATAAGTGAACAATGTACCTTAGTATGGAGGGCAGCCATGATACCTCAGGTCATATGATTAGTGGTACACTAGTATGACTGTGTGACGTATTATTAACTATGAATAATCACCCATGTAATTCATCATGTTCAGTAACACGTTCACCAACATATTATCTATGTTTATGCTCTTGTGACATGAGACTCGTCACCTAATTATTAAGATCTAATATTAATCATTGACACATCAAACATATTAGTCATGCAATGTTATATTCCCATATGATATTACCTCAACCAAAAACTGTTTCGGATGTATTTAAATCAAAAACTCTATACTCATATCTACAACTCTTTGTAAATAGAGTCTTGATATCATAATAGATCACATGATCTCATTCTTTATTTTATATACAATATAAATTAACAATTTAATATGCAAAATGATATAAAAGTCATTTTATTAATCATAAACTAATTTACAATTAATTATAAAAATATATATATACATAAGGAATGATATTCTTGAACCATATGACATGATTAGTTCTAGGGCATATCTCCAACAAAAGTATATAGCAAGAACAATTTATTTCAATCATATTCCACTTATAACAAACATATGTTGACCTTAGTGTCATACAAACTTATGTTTTGATAATAACAAAATATTTCAATTTAATCAAGCAAATGAACAAGGAAACATTAAGAACTCAAGTTAAAGAATTAAGATACAAGCTAAGGGTATATATTTTTAAATCTTTGAAAATAAGTTTATAAGTATGTAATTGTTGTAAGTTTGTAAGCTCATTAAATATTGTAAAAACATATTTTTAATACTTGCAAAGTATACGAAAATGATACACTTTTAAAACGTAGGATATGAACTTAATCGTATTTCTCAAAACTAGAAAATGGACTAAACTGCAAAGTTTTTAGGTACCAAATTACAAGATTTTCAAAAGTTAAAAAGTAGGGCAAAAAGAAGGATTTGGTTGACTAGTTCCTCATACCGGTTGACCGGTTCATGCAACCGGTAGACTGGTTGATGGATATCTTTTACCTTAAATCATTTTTTTGTAGAATCAGTAGAACAGTTCAAGGAAAAGGTCAACCGTTTATATTTAAAATTTAAATTTTTATGAGTCTAACGAATAGTTTTTGAACCCTAACTATAAATACAAGTCCTACATTCATTCATAAGTAGTTCTAAACATTTTATCTCAAATTTTAAGTGCTTACAAACATCTTTCAAGTTTCAAAATCAATTCTTGAACTTACAAAGTGCTACAAACACATTTTATACACCAAGATATTTCATTTATAATATTCTCTCTTAGAAAATTATTTAAAGGTGTAATATATTTTCTACATCTATTACTATCTGTAAAAGAGTGAAAGAAATTATCTTTCACTTGGGTATTGTGAGGTTGAGTGATTATGAGAGAATCACTTGTAATGTTTGAAGGAGTACCAAAAATCTTCTTAGTTGTAAATTGAGTTTTGGGGTTTAAAGGCTTGTTCTTCACTTGGATATGGTAAGGTTGAGTGATTGGGAGAGAATCAATTGTAAAGTTTAAAGAAATATCAAAAATCTCCTTGGTTGTAAATTGAGTCATGCAGTTTCAAGACTTGTTCATAGTAGAATTTTCAAGTGAAGCTTAAAGGAGTGGATGTAGGCAAGGTTGTGCCGAACTACTATAAATCCAAAGTGTTCAATCTCTATTCTCACCCTCTTTATTTTTAAAGTTTATATTTGATTGTATGGTTGAATTGAAACAAAATCTAAATTTGTCAAATTAAGCTTAAAAACCTAATTCACACCCCCCTTGGCTTGTATATTCATATTTCAACATTAGCATCCCTATAAATATTTGTAACGACTGAGATTTTGCGTAATTATTATAATAAAATTTTAGTGACCAAAATAAAATTTTTCGAACTTAAAAGATTAATAATTTGAATAGTGAGTTAATTATAAATAGGCCAAATGGATCAAAAGGATTTGTAAGAAAAATGAACCAAATAAATTAATTTTTTTAAAAAATTAATGAATTTAGATTAATTAAATGGTAAATGGGCTAGGAAAATTAAAGTGCAAGTTGAGCCCAAATCAAATTTAATTGACGGCTCACATCTAAGCATTTAAACACTTCATTCCTTTTTGTTTTGTCAATATTCTCCTTCCTCAGTCAAAATTCTAAAAGAGTGGAGAAGAATGGAAAAGAAACGGGAAAGAATGGGGGAGAAGGAAACCCGTGAGATGAGAATGAAGGGCAAGGAAAGAAAAATTGGTGAAAGAAGAAAGAAATCAAGGAAACAAGAGAAGCTTGGTCGATCAAGCAACACATGAAGAAGAAGCATACGGGAAAGAAGAAGAAATAAGGTTTGGTTGAGTGTGAGGAAGAGAAAGGAAGAAAGAAAATGGGAGGCATCACATGCTCGATAAAATGCCTGAACAAGATATAGAAATGCAAACGAAGAGGATAGAAGGAAGAGAAACCATGGAAAGAGAGGAGGAGGAAGGTGAGTCCGGGAACAAAAAGCGAAAGAAGACCCTAGTTTTCTAGCAAATAGGAGATGAGTATGTGTGTTTATGTGTGATTTTGAAGAATTTGAATTATGTTGGTATAAATGGCATGTGAAAATGGTGTTATTGAGCTTGTTGGTTATAAAATAATAAAGATAATACATGGTTTAACCATAGGGTTGTGTTTGATGTTTGAGTAGTGTGGAATTATCATGAAAATGATGTGCAAATTATGTAGTTGGTAAATTTTTGGAGTAATGGTAGTGTTTATGTGTTTCTATTTCAAAAATTAAAATGTAGACAAGCGTAGAGTGTTGGCCATTATTGTGCGTCCCTATGACTATGTGTTAGGGTGAAAAAATGTGAAAATGAAGTATGATTACATGATATGTGGTGGCGGAGTTGAGCAGAATATGGGGCAACGAGGTTTTAGATAGAATTGAGTGTGTGTGTTGTGTATTAGTCAATAAACTTTTGAATAAGGCTTAGTTAAACAAAAACTGAGCGAGTTCAGAACCTTGGATTGACAAACCACAAAATTCTATGAAAACTAGACACATAGAAGAATAACATAGTCAAAAACCAAGTCGATCCACGTTGAAACGAATGCCCAGAAAAATTCAGAATGGGGCTGCCCAGTCATGCTCTGCACCCTGCCTTGTTAGCATCATGTGTTGAAAACTGTTTATAACTTGAGTAATCGGTTCCGAAATCTGAATTCGTAAAATATGGTAGCAACTGGACTCATAATAGACTATGCCGTTAAATATTTAGGTTGAGATACATTACTGATTTAGCACATCACGAGTTTAAACTTACTCGTTGTGCAGTAAACATCACTTAGGTTAACCAGAATAGAAATTTTGATTTAGCTTCTGTAGTAATTCACGTTATCTTAGTTTTATAGAAGTAATGTATACGTGTATTTATTTTTCTATTCATCTAATCATGATCATGAAACCTAAAATAAGTCGTTATTATAAATCGCCGATTAGAGCACCGCTGACGCACTTTAGTACGACTTGGTTAAATCCTAACCGGTGAGTGGATTAATGTTGTTTTAAATAATTCTAAACTTACAATTATTGGTTTTAAGAAACTCTTTAGATTTGATAAAAGAGCTGGGGTGTGTGTGTATATATATATATACATATATATTGTCAAATTGAGCTTGAATCTAGGCGAAAAATCGGACTAGTTGCAATTTTCAGTAGGCCGAATTTGTGTGAAATAATTGGGGGTGCTTAGTGTCCTGTTCTATGGTTATTTCATAAAAATGTTAACGTGTTTAAATTATGGGAATAACCCTTGGGGCATTGATACTTATTTATATGCTTTGTTATAAACTTGATATAAAGGTGATATGGAATTGAATCGGCAAAGTATATGTATGTGTATGATATTATATATATATATATATACATAGTTGATATTTGAGTGGTTACACTATGTAGCCTATGGCGGACTTTGAGATGGCGTATAACATGTGAGTAAAAAGTTATGTTTTCGAACGAATTAGTTGAATCTACTGATGGAATACATGTGATAAAGAATGTGGTTTGATTCTTGAAATTTCATTAATCATTGCTTTATAAAATGGTGTCTATGTTGAATATAATGACAGATCTTGGAAATGTCGATGGTGTGTTGCAACATTGTAAGGATACAAATTGTAATCTGAATTGAAATCACTGCGTTGCAAATTTGTGATTGCTACAAATGTTAAAGCTGTTGTTGCGGATGTGTTGGATTATTATAAACCCAAGAGTCATAATTTGGGCTGTGCTATTTTGAGGAGGGATGCTAAAATTATTACGGTTGTTGAAACCATTTTCGAGAACGTCAAGGTTAGTCGAATATTGTGAAGTTATAGAATGCAAATTAAGCAATGACATGACATGTGAGAGAGAGACATTGAGATGGAAGGTTTACTTATATACATACATACATATATATATATATACATACATACATACCTACATATATACATACATACATTCCATATATACATACATACATACATACATACATTACATATATACATACATACATACATACATACATACATACATACAAATATACATATATACATATATATATATATATATAAGTATAGTATAGTATTGTTATCTGATATGACCAGTGTATGCTTAAGCTACGTTAATATTTGAAATGCATATTGTAAAACCCGTAATTTTAAAAATTTGTAGTATCTACAGTATTTAAGAAATTTAATTGAATAATTTGATATTATTTGGTTAAATTAAAATTTCATATAATTTAGAATTTTGGGTGAATGATTGAATTTTGGGCTTAAAATAGTATTATTTGTTTCAGCCCAAATTTAATTTCATAGAATTGTGTTATAATTAGATATTGGATTAAAGAAATAGTGTTTGAATTAATTTTAGACTTAATTGTAAAGATTTTGAAATATTAAAGGTTATTTTAGAATTTTTTTAGGGGACTGAAATGAAATTTTTTTAAACTTTTAAGTTATTTGTATAATTTTTTTAAAAAATAGGGGTCTAATTGAAATTTTACTTATCCAAATTAAACAATTTAAACATTCACCCGCATTCTTATTCATTCTAGTTGCCATGTTCATTATTTTCCAGTAAACTTTTATCTCCTTTTCTCTCACAATTTTCAACCATTTCACATGTTAGAAACTTGAATTTTAGATTTTAAGCTTAAATTGAAATTATTGTTACTATTTATCTGAACAATTTACCCTTAATTTTACGTAAAAAAAAAAAGTTAGATTGTGTTGAATTGGAGTAGAAAAATATAGTATTATGTTAAATTTGTATTGATTGAAGTGTTTGTGGGAAGAAATTAGGATGTTTTGCTCTCGAATGAATTGAAGGTGCTACAGGATTTTTTAATGTGCTACAGTAACTTCGATTTACACAGTAACTGTTTGTACAGTACCTTTAATCTGTACAGTAACTATTTACATAGTAAATATGATATTAACAATTTCTAGCTACAGTATTTTTGCATGAACAATCTTTTGCTACAGTAAAGCCGGCGTTAATAGTTTTTTCTACAGTATTTAGATCAAAGCCGTATTTGTTTGTTTAAGCAAAAATGTGTAAATTTGGGATAGTCAGAAATGAGATTTAGAATAAATTACACATGAGAATTCATTATTAAAAATATGGAGAATGACATTAGTTAGTTAAACTCAGTTAAATGCATTAAAGGAATTTAGTCATATTTTTCCCAAAAGTTGCATTTAGTGCAATTATATTGATTATTTAAATAGTAGAATTCATAAGTTACGCATGTGTGATATTAGGTTATGATGATCCACGAGAAGGACTAAGTAGGCGCAAGGGTTGTTAGTGGGAGTGGTTACCCTCTTTTTATAGTAAGTAAATCGTATATGTATTTTATTGGTTTTGAAATAATATGATATCTTAGCATGTGTTTGAAAATAATATGAAAATTGAGAATTTTGAATGTTTTATATGCTGATATCAAATTCACGAAATGATTGTCGAAAATGATGTCGATGTGCGAATATTTATAAATGAAAATAATTTTATGGCTCTAGTCGTTAGTTAATGTTTATTCTGATCTAGTTGGGTCTCGTGTCAAATAAGGAACTTGTGAGTTATTTAAAATTCTGTTTAACGTGCTACGTGCATTTCTATTATGTTTGAAATGGAAAGATTGTCTGCTTTAAGTGAAATATGTGATCACGTTTTAGATCCGAATTACTGTGGGTGCAGGTGACACTAACTGACTGAGTAATTATGAAAATGTTTGAAATATGAATGAATTCTTGTGTTAATTGATAGTTTAACAATTCATTGATCCGTTTGTATAAATATTATTACTTTGAAAAGAAAAGAAATATGTTATATATCACATCGACATTAGAAAAACTTGAATGATTTATTTACTGAGATTATATCTCACTCTTTTTTGTAAAAATTTTATTTTCAGAGAACAGTACGTAGAAGTGACAAAGAACGAGTGCAAGGTTAGTTAAGTATAGATGAAAATCTTAGTTATATGTGTAATTAATAGAATAATTATAAATTTGAGAACTAGTTATATAGATAACTCTTTGTACGTGTAAGGAATTTAGAAATTGTAGATATTTAAGAATCATGTAATAGTAATACTCTTTGTATGAAGTGATATAACATTATATAATAATGATTGATTGAGTAATTATAAGAATGGGGTGTTACACATATGCTTGTGTAACACACCCAACTCGGATATGCTACCAGCAAGTAATGGACTCCACCGTCACCCTAAGCATTACGTTCTCTCATCTGTATGAATGAATACTTTTATTTTTAAATTGGAAAACATTATTATTCATAATGCATAAATCACTTATTACAGTGAATCAAGTAATGTTATCTAGGAAATTTTAAATGTATTATTAAATTTTGGTACAATGAATTAAATAATGCAACTTATATATATATATATATATATATATATTTGAGTATGCTTATTTCTAACCCATATATAACTCTTTGATGCATGATAGACACATATAGCCTAATGACTGCAGTGTATATCCATTGTTCTCCGCCTGTGACTCCATTGTCCCAAAATCTCTTTTTTTTTTCCAATTACTTGTTAATCCTGCACACTAAAAGGTGAGGGCGGTGAGTCCTAAGGACCCGGTGAGTGTTTTAAAATAAATTAATAAAATTAATAAATGTAGAGTAAGAGAGTAAATTTTAAAATATAACAATTCACAGTAAATTTAAATTTCAGTCACTTTGATAAATGAAATAAAATAAACTATTTCATATATAAAAATCTTTAGATGTTAAATTATAAATTTTTTGGCTTGCCAAGAAACTATCCCTCGAGATATCCTCAGTAAATATGTCGAGACCCAGTAACAAGTTTTTTTGTATTATTATATAAAATAATTTGTTCGCTCGTTAGTGAATGAAAATTTTTACTTTATTCCATCATTATACACTGCTTTAAAAGAAATTCATGTGCTATTTACATGTTCTCATCATAATAAGGCACCCAACACAAGGTTTTATATACAATCTAAAATTCAAAATCATTAGCAATATTCATATACTATTCACTGTTTATAAAAATTTCAAAATCTCTTAACTTTATCTTTCATATATCCTTTACACACACATCTTCAAATACCAATTTCATATCATTTAATCATTTTAAACACTGCCAAAATAAAATTCGTGTACTATTCACAGCTTTTTCATAAACAACACTTCAAATATTATACTCTTCCAACACAAAGTCAACAACCTTTTTCAAACCTATGAGTCACACCACACAATTTTTCTCATAAAATCCATAATAATTTATCACCAATTTCTTAATTCAAATTTTCAAAAATTTAAAAAGGCATTTACCTCATTGGACCTCATATCCATTTTCTCCTTTCTCTTTCTTTCTTCTCCCCATTCTCCTGTGAATAGCCTTTATCTTCTCTTCCTCATTTCTTCTTTAAACTTCTTCCTTTTTTCTTATGTTTCTTTCCCTCACTTTTTTGCTAAGAAAATTTCTTTCCATTTTGTCTTCTCACAAAATTGCTCCTTTCCCTTTTGCCTTTCCTCTCTCTTCCATTTCTTTTTTTTTTCTCTTTGTTTTCTTTCCTTCCCGTCAAACCCATTTGTAACATTTTTTTTCATTATTTTGACTTCTTGATTGTTCTAGAAATGTGAAGAAAAGAAACTAGAAATGACCATTATCTCCCTACCAAAATGACTATTATATCATTTTACCTTTGAGCTTAAATTTGGGTATACTATTTACCCATTATTTGGGCTTACTATTCCCATAATTTGGGCTTAAAAAAATTGAGCTTAAATTATTAATATTGGGCCTTTCTTTATCTTAACTTTTGAATCAAAATTCTTATGCATAAACTTTAGATTAAATTTTGGTTTCATTTGATTTTATTTATTTATTTATTATTATTTTAAAATATTCAAGGAAATAATAATAATAATAATAATAATCACTTAATCAGGTAAATAACATTCTATGCCTAAATTTCGTGTTATATATGCATGCGTAATCCTTGGTTAATTTAATTTTTCTCACAAACTATGTCAAACCGTTTATCATTAAATAAAAATTTACTGAACTCAATTTATATCAAAATTGCGGGTTCTATGGCTTGAGATTCCAATTAAATTTCTAAATATACTTTGACTATTGCTTTATTAACTTTATGAACAATATGGTTATGGCCTTGTGGGACTTGTTATTATTATTGTTATTAAAACTGTTTTCTAGAATGTCAATGAGGTATTAGAATACTATAAACTTATATATGGTGAGTTGAATGATGACAGGTGAGAAAGAGATGTTGATGTTGATTAAAGATTTTCCAAATATGATTTATTTATTTTATAAATATAGAATTATTTTGAAGATGGTTTTCAATATTACTAAGTTGACTTGTATTTTTAAACACCATGTGCATATGGGTAACTTTTGAGTCAGAACCATAGGGATGGCGATACATAATGCCTCTAGATTCCTCTACCTCAGATGTTACATTCCTAAAAGTTGTGATGGTGACTTAGGGAATGGCGATATATAACACCCCAAGACACCAGAAATTACAGAGATGTATCTAGGGGGACGGCGAAACGTAATGTTCTTGAATACTAGAGCTGGACAGAGATAACTAGGGGGATGACGATACATAATGCCACTAAATACTAGAGAAATTTCATGAAGGCGTCGATGGTGATGAAGTTGATGCAGTTGCCACGGAAAGTATTGTATGTGATGCAAGTTTCATAACCTTATAGTTTCATAGTGAATTAATAATAGAAAATTTCAAAAATAATGTGAAATATATATATTTTGAGTTTAATTCATTTACGAAAAATATTTAATTTTCTGATTTGAATATTTTATTATATTAGCACCCACTCACTGAGTCTTTTAGACTTACCCCTCCTATTCTCTTGTTTTGCAGGATTCTATATTTAGTAAACTATTTCAGCACCAAAAAGATAGGAGCTGAGAAGAGGGTACATATTGCAGCTATTAGGGTTAATAGATCCATGTCATGTATGTTTTTTCATCATTCATTAAGTCACATGATATCTAGTTTGACATCGAATATTTTATTTATGAGCATGGCTAATCATTTGTTTATTTAGTTCAAAATGTATTGTAATATAAGTATTTGTGTCGTATATAGTGCCAGTGGAAGCATATCGCCCCTTGGGCTGCATAAGTGTGTTTATAAAATATGTTGTGCATTCATGTATTACATTGATATTTAGACAGGTTAAGTAAAGCTTGAGGTGATAGGGTGGTTTTATCACTTGCCAGTAACATTTTAGATTTTGAGAAAATTACAATATTCTACAAATACCCTTATAGAATCTCATTCATCAAATTATTCCAAATGCTCTACTAGCCCTAAGGAAGGTAAAACATACGGATATAAACAAGGTTAAAGCTCATAATTTTGGGTCATAAACAAGGAAAAAGGATTATTTAGGCTCAAAGGGGTTTACTAAAGTCAAAGTGTAAGGATGGCTATTTAAGAAAAATTGTTATCATCTTATATGCCATTTATATCTCTTTATATGTATGTGATTAAATAACTCCAACTAGTATTAGAAGCAAGTCTTATAACAATCTTACATGAATGAACAACATTTAAAAAGAAGATCGTAGATTGGCTGGTGCTATTCAATCTGATGCTTCAAAATCTCACCAAAAAAAAAATTATTGGTCTATAAAACAAGTTAATACCCTTCAAAATCAAATTCAAGTTCTTTTTAGCCTATGTATGCAATGCATTCCTTTAATTATGTTATGACATTCTAATCTCAAATTAGTCTAAAATTATAGCACATTAGTTCTTAAAAATCATTGGAGAAAGAAACATAAAAATAAAAATAACTCAAAATCCTCTCACCCACACTTAAAACCTACATTGTCCCCAATGTAAGGCCAATTATAAAGAAGAATAAAATCATGCTTAAAAGCACATAAAGAAAAAGGAAAAGAAAACAAATCTGATCGTAGCAAACTTGCCACCCTTAGGTTGCCTCCCAAGTAATGCATTTGTTTAACGTCGTTAGCCCAACTCCAAGCTCTTATCAATTAGGATAAACTGGATCCCCCAGTTTCACCTCCTCAATTGTATGCTCCTGAAAATCGTCATAAAATGACTTGACCCTATCCCTATTGATCTTGAACACCTTGTTAGTTCCTAAGCTTTGTACTTTAACTACCCCATAAGGAAACACATTAATAACTTCAAATGGTCTAACCCAATGAGAACATAACTTACCAAGTATTAACTTAAGTCTGAAATTGTAAAGCAAAACTTTTTAACCAATCATAAATTTCTTTCTAACAATCATCTTGTCATGGAATGCCTTGGTTTTGTCCTTATAAATCCTTGAGTTCTCATAGGCTTCAAGTCATATCTCCTCAAACTCTTGCAATTGCAATTTTCTTTGATTAACCACTTGTTTCAAGTCCATGTTGCAATTCTTCACTGCCCATTAAGCTTTGTATTCAAATTCTACAAGAAGGTGCCATGACTTACCAAAAACCAACTTATAAGAAGACATCCAAATAAGCATTTTGTATGCTGTCTTTGAAAGCTCATTAAGAAACATGAATGAAAAAGGATGAATATCATAGAACACATTTCGGCAAATGCTTCCAAAAAAATTTCAGAATTTAAACCATGGTAAAAACTCAAGCATGTAAAATTCAATGGAGGATTTAGGGTGTTACCTTAATGCTTAAGGATGTGAGGATAATTAGACTTGAAGAACACAAGTCCTTTACAAATTTTTAACCTTGATGCACAATAAAAGGGAGGAGTTTTGTGAGGAAAGTTGAGAGAGTTTTTCTTTCAATTTTCTAAGTGTTTTCACTTAATAAGAAAATGTGAAAGACTTTGGTTTTTATAGCTAGGGTTGGTTTGAAAATATTTTATTTGTATGGGTAAAATCTAATTTTGGTAAAGATTACCCTATGTTTTGCAACTTAATCCTTGGATAATTACTTATTGTCATAAAGGAATACAAACTACACTAGTTAGTATTTTTAACCCTTAGTTGTTTATTTTAAATCCTTTAACTTTTAAAAAATTAATATTTAGTCCCTATTAAATATTATTAAGTACCCTCTTAATTAAAATAATTAATCTAGTTAATTATTGTAAGGTTGATTTAATTCTTAAAATACCTTATTTAATTTTATGTAACACTTACATAAAATAATCAAAACCCTTATTATTTGTACTTTCTCACATCAAGTATTGGTGTGACCTTGTGGGACCCCCGTGAATTAGTTGTGTCTCGATTTTGGATCTCATCCAAAATTAATTATGAAAACACTAACTAAGGCTGACATCTAGCAATATGCCATAGCCCCTAAAACGCGGCGAGTTTAATAACTTTATTAAATCCCATTTTAATATAAAATTTCATATTTGCTACATAGGTAATATTCTTCCATCGTTTATATCCTTATTGAGTATGGAATCACGGATGTTAAAATCTCGAACTCAATTTCTCTATGAATTGCTGACAGCTATATCCGGAACTCATCATCGCGAATTCTCTGACATGACTAATATTCACTCTAGCCAAAGATTTATTTTTTTGATATTTATCGACGTTCACCTTAGGAACTCAGATATGGATTAAGTTAATGGAAACTCTAATCCGAAAATCTAGGTTTAACGGATCCCATCTTGGCTATCGTTCGTTTTCTAGTACGAACAATGCATGACCAAACTGGCTTATTATACGTGACATGGCTAGCCTCGCATATATACACCATATGAACCATACGCGTCCAAACCGAATTCGACCACGATGTCTTAGGTCAAAGGATTATATCGTTCACTAATATGACTAAACGATTAATCATTGACACTATGCTATTCAATGTGATTTATCGTTTACTTTGGTCATGCTTGATAAATGGTTCTTTAATTGTGAATCCACAGTAATGCTCTAGTGACATGATTATCATCGTCATTCGAACTTATATAAACTTTTTGATATCCTTTTGAAAACATTCAATGTGCCTACTATACAATATTATTGCCCAAATAATATTGTTTCAGTCGAAAACAATTTTGATAAGAACTTTTACTTTAAATGTCTTATCTGGACTTATCACATTCATAAATTATTTATAACATGTATAAATAGTTGAAATAGGATACAAATGTGAATCAAGAATAATTCTTTTATTTATTAAAAATAATAAATATCTGATTACAAATTAAATGTCGAGAAACCTACAACACGATTGGTTTCTAAGGCATATACACTAACAGTCCTGTAGGCCCATAATGCATCATCACAGTTTTCTCTAAAATGGATTTAACTTCTCTATTGGATACCTTAGCTTGTCTGTTCGTTTGGTGCTGATAAGTTATAAATGTTTTATAAAACACCATACTTCTTCATCAAAGCATCCACGATCTGATTGCAAAAATAAGTCTTCTCATCACTTATCATTGGTAGTGGGATTTCAAACTTGTTAAAAATGTTAGACCTAATAAAACGTAACACTACTTTAGAATCGTTAGTTCTCGTAGCCTTTACTTCTATCGTAAGCAATATATAAGCAAAACTAAAAGATGAAGGAAACGGCCCCATAAAATTAATACCCCACATATCAAATATTTCACAAACAAGTATAGGGTTTTGTAGCATCTCATTCCTACGGGCAAACTACCAGTCTTTTGACATTAGTCACAATTCTTGCAAAATACATAAGTATCACGAAATAATGTAGGCCAAACAAAACCATAATTTAACACCTTCCAAACTATTCTTTTACGACCAAAATAATCTTTACAAACATAAGTATGACAAAATATTGTTGGAGATATGCCCTAAAACCAATCGTGTCATACGGTCTAGGGATATCATCCTTATATATATATATATATATATGATTTTTTAAATTATTGTAAATTAGTTTATGATCAATAAAATGGCATTTATATCATTTTGCATATACAGTTGTGTGTATATATAAGTATTATATGTAAAATGCAGAATGAGATCCAGTGATGTATTATGATGTCAGGACTCTATCTGCAAGGAGTTATAGATATAAGTACAGAGTCTGATCTAGATACATCCAAATTAGTTCCTAGTTGAGGTATTGTTATATGAGAGTATGATATTGCATGACTGGCATGTTTGATGCTGCCAAGGATTAGTATTTAATATTAATAGTTGGGTGACGAGTCTCATGTCATAAAAGCATAAACATGAGTAATACGTCGGAGTGCGTGTTACTGAACGTGACTAAACGTGATGAATCACATGGGTGATTATTCACTGTCAATGATACGTTACACAGTCGTACTAGTATACCACTGGTTCTTTGACCTGAGGTATCATGGCTGCTCTCTGCATTGAGGCACATCATTCACTTATGTATATTGCACCGGGCTAGCCATGCTTGATGAAAAAAGCTTGCTGGCAATGTGTTTAAAGATAGGTGATGACGAAGATGGAATTTGCGTGCTTAGATATTAAAGCTTGAGATCCTAGGCAGGGATGTCATACATGGGAAATTAAATCTCTGACCAGAGTATGTGTTTTCAGAAAGGTGTTTTCGGATACATGATTCCTGTATATGATTCGAGACCTTGTTCCTATGATTGAGTTAGGGGTTTAACGATACCATGACCTGCACTGGATCGGGAGTCGACAGCAAAGGGACTTTATTACATGTACGTACGACTATTTGGATTCATTAGTAAATAGGGGTTGTGGCATCTTGTTAGAGATTGCACATGATCATTAGGAACTTTGGTTTCAAAGAGTTGTACCGAAGAAATACGAAGGAGTTCGTATCTACCCATGTCCAGTTCATAGTGAATCCAAGGGGTCACACACATAGTCGGTTACTTGATGATGATAGCTATTGCTACAATGCAATAATCGTTAACTAGTTAATGATATTGTACAGATTTTGATCTGGTAGCAATTTGATTCTTTATTGTAAATAATATATTTTTCGGCTCTGACGCGCTAGTACACGTATGCGTGAAAAATATTTCGGTTTAATTTTAGAAGACCGTAAATATAATTTGCTGATGTAATGATATTAATATATTATTATTATATTTTAATATGATTATAGTAATCATAAAATATAATTATTAATTATATTAATATAAT
>JAXCLQ010035363.1:0-12359 GCA_035584115.1 Cedrela odorata | reverse complement strand
TACCCATAAGTTTTCTTACCTTTTTTATTGGATGTCTTACTAAAAGACATTACGGCAAGAATAGTCTCATTTTCTTTCCTTTTTGAAGTTCTTTTATGAAAGGAAACAATTTCTTTTATAAGTTTGGGAAGAGAATGTTCCAATTTGTTCATGTTATAATTTGTAACAAACTGGTCAAAGTTAGGAGGGAGAAACTGAAGGATCAAATCCACCTGCAATGCGAAGTTCATAGAGAATCTCAAGGCTTTAAGTTGTCTTATGAGATTGATCACCTTCATAAGATAGGCTCCGAAGGCACTCCTAAATTAAACCTCATTGTAAATAATGTAGTTGACAACTCACATAACCTAGTATTAGAACTCTCCAGAAACAACTCCACTAAAGAAAGATAAATATCTAAGGCATCTTACATGTCCTCATGCTGGACTTGCAAGTCATCACTCATTGAAGTCAGCATATAAAATCTTACTTAAGATTATCATCCTTTCATTTCTAGAAAGTCTCTCTTTCCTCAAGTGAAGACTTATCATAAAAGATCTTGGGTGTAAGCCCATCAAGAACATAGCCAGCTTTCTCAAAATCTAAGACTATTCTAATATTTCTATATCAGACTTTGAAGTTAGGTCCGATAAGTCTACGAGTATCAAGGATTTCCAGTAAAGGGTTAGCCATTAAGTGTGTATCACTTGATTGAGTTTTAGTTTATCTTACAGGAAAAAAAGCACATCAATATATGTGAGTATATATCATATTATTCAGTTTTGGACTTTAAACCAAATAGTACTCCTACTACTTTAATTAAATATATACTTCCTCAGATAAAAAAAAAACTGAAATCAAATTATAGATTTTTCGTGGGTAATTATATTCTTATCAAGCTTATAAAACTTCACCTGACAGTTATTGGCCAAATAAGTCCAATAAGTCATAAACACGTTTTTTTTGTAACTTATTACAAGGTATGATCAATCAACTTCTAAATGTAAGACACATCACCTAACAATTATTGGTGCCCTAACCTAGTTAGGTAAAACCCAATGCTTTTTCATAAATAGGTATACAATCAGACCCTCAATTGACAGTTATTAGTAGCCTAATACACCCTATAAAAAATAAGTCAAATAAATCATGACACCTTATAAAGGCCCTCACCTAATAGTTATTGAATTATCCTATCAAAAATGTCTATAACCTACTGACTGTATTGGAAGATTTGAGCCTAATATTTTATTGAGTAAGATTTTCATTTTAAGTTTCATTTTTATTATTCAGTAATGGGATTTAAATTCTATATCATTTTGAAGTTTGTAAAATGATATCAATTTTAAGTTTTTATACATTACGATTTGATCGCTTCAATTTAATAAATTAACAATTAATTTATTATTAGGCCAATAAATTAACAATTAATTTATTATTAATGTTGTTGATAAATGTCATCAAATTACTCCCACCAAGATTATATTAATTCTAGATTAATTAAAATCATTGTTCAATTAAATTTTAATTCGGAATATTTTTTTTCTTTTTTTGATAAGAGCAAGTCTAAGCCCGAAAATTTTAATTTCAATAAATTTAATTTTCAGTAACAGAAAATACTAATCAAATTAGTTATTAATGAGAGTTGTGTTGTGGGTAAGTAATAAATTATAACGATTAATAATTATTTATTAGTGAAAAATTGAACACATTCAAAAAAATTTATTTTGATCCCTACAGATACATATTAATCAATGTTAATAGCATATATTATCAAGTTTTTTCATAAAATCACAATAAATCGTATTTATCATAATTTTATAATTTATTATCAATAAAATAATAATTTAATCACATCAAGTACAATTATTTCATGCTTAAATATATCAAATATACCTATATGCATGTTAACACATATTAATCATCATTAACAACATGTATTAACATATATATGCATAAAATCACAACAAATCATATTTTGCATGATTTTTCCATATTATTATCAACATAATAACATGGTGGGCATATATGACACATATAACAAATTATCAATCAACCAAGCCACAACACTCACACATATGAACATAAAACTAACATCCAACACATATATATTCTAAAGCTTGTATTAAAACTTATTTTACTGGCTCTGATACCATTTTGTTGTGGATTCCCCATCCGAAAGCTACAACCGTTTAATGGTCCGTGTGAAAAAAACTTTCGAAAGATCATTAAAAATATATATATGCGATTTTTAATATTTTAAAACATTTTAAAACAAAAATTAACAAGGAATAAGAAATTATACTCAAAACTTGATTTCCGGATTAACTAGTCGTATCCAACTAGTCTCCAAATGTATCCACATGCCAGATTAATGATGATGGTTTCGATTATGTGTTGGGAGACTTGAAATAAGGTTTATTAGCTTCAATAAGCCAAATATAATTTTTCTACATTTAGAAAAATTTCTCCTTACTAATATGGAATGTAAGAAACATATGAAACATATTTCATTTTTTTTTCTTCGTTTTTTTCCTTTCTTTCTCACTTGTGTTCTGAAAGCAAAATTCTTAAACTCATTCAAAATGGCCGTTGGAAATTCAAATTCTTAACTCTACTCACTGGTAAATTTCAAAATCCATTCAAAATTAATTAATACAAATTAATTGATATTTTCCAATATTAATCAAATCAATAAATACTCATTGGTGAATTCCAAAATCAATTAAAACAAATTAATTAATATTATCGAATATTAATCAAATTAATAAAAACTCATTGGTGGATTCCAAAATGCATACAAAATCAATTAATACAAATTAATTGATATTATCCAATATTAATCAAATTAATAAATACTTAATAAATAAAAAATGAGAGACAATAATAAAATTAATTATCATTACATATAATAATAATTAACAATAATTGTTTAACTTTTCAAACAAATAAAAGAAGATATTTTTCATATTAATGAATTTCTTTAATTAATAAATTAAAGAAATGATCTTAATCCTCCATTTGGCACGTTCAAGAATATTACTCCTTAGTATATATAAGAATTCAATAAGATCTTAACATTTGGCAACATATGATTATCCATCATATTGTCAACTATTAATAAGATATGAAAAAGTAATAAATTAATAACTAACAATTTAATAATTAATAAACAAATAAAAACTTTATTAGTCTCTCATATATTCAAAAATCATATTTATGGTATTACAGAAATTTATCGAAACATTTTCTGAACTTACGAGTGTTAGTGCGTCATTGCCGAAAAATTTATTCTTTACATTAAAGAACAAATTTGTATTTCAATCAACGTATCGAAGCAATTTAATTTTTATTAATATGAAATATCATTAACTGACTTAATGGTATTTATTATATCCATCATCAACGACCGGTTAATGTGTGTAACCCACTAGGTTTACCGTGAACTAGACATGAATCGGTATGAACCATTTTGCATCACTTCGGTACAACTCATTGTAACCAAAGTTCTCAATAATCATCAATGACCTCTAGTAAGATATTATGACCCCTAGAACATAGGAAATGTATTTCCGGATAAACTCATATAGCCGCACTTACATGTAGTAAAGTCTATTTGTTGTCGACTCCCGATCAAGTATGGGTCATAGTGTCGTTAAATCCCTAACTCGATCTTCAGATCAGAAACTCAATCATATACGAGATTTGCATATCCATAAAACTCATTTTCAGAAACCGTATACTCTGGCTAGAGATTTAATTCTCGCGTATAATCATCTCACCTAGAATGTCAAGCTCAAATATCTGAACTAACAGATTCCATATTGATTCGTCACGTTCAGTTATACATTGTCAAATGTATTATCCATATTTATACTTTTGTGACATGAGCCACATCACTCAAATATTAATATCAAGTATTAATTAATGGCAGTAATAAAATATGTCAATCATGCAATGTGATTATCCCTAATGACATTACCTCAACTAAGAACTATTCAGATATATTTAAATCGGAGACTTTGTACTTATATCTACAACTTTTGCAGATAGAGTCTCGACACATAATACATCATAGGATCTCATTCTGTATTAAATAAAAAAATTAAAATTAGCAACTAAACAAATACAAAATGAAATAATTGTCATTTTATTAATTGTAAACAACTTTATAACTAATTAAAATATATATATACTAAGGAGTAATATTCTTTAACCATATAACAAGATTGGTTCTAGAGCATATTTTCAACAGATACCAATCTGATTCTCCATCTGGTTCCTGAGATGACATGAAGGCTGAGAATTGGCCTTGGTTGCTAATAGTTTTGGGTTCAAACTTATACCAGCATCCAATAGCAGTGTGACCTCCTTTATTGTAAATTTGACAAGGTTGGTTTGGACTAACTTCTGGTTTGGTATGTCCTTCCTTTACCTCGGCCTCTACCTCTACCTCTATTTCCTCTTTTATAGCTTGAAATCCTTGGCTTATACCTACAGTGTTGTTCTTCTTTTGTTGATAAATGATGTTATTGTTTGTGATAACATTTTCTTCCATTTTTAGGTTGTCTAGCTTAACAGGTGCACTAAATGAGATGCTGTTGTGGCTTTGATGAATCTGTGGAATTATTGTTGTGTTTGAATTCATAGTGTTTATAGTAGTATTGGCCATTAAATGGCTTTGATACCAAGTTAAATATAATGAAGAAAGTAACAAAATGTAAAAAGAAGCTTGTTTCAGCCTTTTTGCTAAACAAAATGCTAACTTTACTTCTATTTTTGTAACTTATAGAATACAGGAGAGCATCACATATTTATACAAGGTTACTCGACCCTAGAGGCTATTTAGCCAATATGACATATTTTGCAATCATGTACAAGTGTTCAATATAACAACTTTTGTCTTTATTCAGTACATTGTCAAGGTTGCACTACAGAGCTGCTGGAGAAGATTGAAGGCAAGTGGTCCAAAATCTGTACTGTTTTCTTGCTGATGAAGAAAGACAGAGTAGGTTGCATGAAGAAAGCAATGCTGAGAACCTTTCGAATGCATATGTGGCTGAGTATGTTAAGGTGTTGCTGAGATGACAAATGCTTGGTTTTGACTATTAGATATGCATCTAGTTTGATATTTATCAACATTAAAAATGAATGGAATAATAAAAGAAAATATACAATATATGTATCATTGTCGTGATATGCGATAAAATATTATTGGTGCCACCTCTTCTCATTGGTAACTTCTACCACCCTTAATTGGTGGATGTTTAAAGATTTATCATATATCTGTATTTGAGTCACAATATTATAAAGTGAACGAAACTAATATGTTTTTGATTGGGTATAACTAGGGGTTATACTACAATATATATAGACATCTCATACTCTATAATGTACATAACTGACTGATAATGTTAAATATCACTCATGCCCCTTTATTTCTTTTATTTACTTATTAAACTAATAGTGAAATATCATATACATTTTTATACTATCTATTATTTACACTTTAATATAATATTTACAATACATTATCAACACGATCTCAATATGTGAAGTATTTAATCTCTTTTGTTTCTAATTATTTTTAGCTAAATATTTTCACTTTCTATTACTCTTATATTGTTATGCTGCTTTTATCTTATACAACTATCCTTATAAGTATGCTCTATGGTTATCATTAAATTGGATCTTTCACATCAAAAATTAAAGATAGCATACTGCATATATTTATGTTATTCTTTGTTGCATTTTATTTTTAACAGTAATGTTGATATAATATTTCTTAATTAATTTTTTTTTATTCTTTCAAGTTACATTATTACTAATGTATAGGAACTGCTAAATATTATTGTAAGCTGAAGTTTGCAAAACAAAAAGAAAATTGGAACATGAAATTCTATAAATAAATCTTATTAATCATAACCTAAAGTTCTAAAATACAACTTCTTATATGCAATTTTTAAATCAGAATTTGAAATTCTGAATTTTAAAAATTAGAATATGAAGTTTTAAGACCAATTTCAAACTTAGCACCTAAAGTTTTGAAAATAATTTTAAAGTTAGAACTTAATGTTCTAAATATTAATTCTTAGATCAAAACCTAAAGTTCTAACTTTATAAATCATATATTAACTTGACAATTTGAGTATGTTTATATATTTTCAAAATCTCAAGTTCTGAATATTAATTACTAGATTAGAACTTGAAATTCTAAGTATATTTATATGCTCCCACTACTATTTCATGGTATTTTTAAATGTAAAAATGTATTATCAATGCCTTGTGTCTGGAAGACACCGTTCAAAAAGCAAAAAACAAATATCCTTACAAGATAAAATCGAAAGTTGTGATTTTTCTGTTGTGTTCATTCAAACTTATAATCACTAAAGGAATATATTTCCTATAAAGTAAATACATTAAATGCTCAATAAAATTGTGAGATTGCAAAATTAGTGTTAAACACAACTCAGTTTTATTTATGAATATCTCACTGTTGAAATTGTGTTATGAAAATGTCACTGAAGATGATATGCTAGAAAATAGATTCTCTATTTTTATACCACTAGTGTGGTACTGCCACAATAATTTTATTAGTATAAATTCAAAATTTTTGAAGTTACTTTCATATCTTTTATTTACTCTGAATCATTTTCACTTATTTATTTAGCATTCTCAAAAGTGAATGTAAACTAGTAGTCCTAAAATGAATGAAAATGAGTACACTTAAAATAGCGTTAAATATATTTTTCATTAGCTTCATGGAATGATGGGTTTACGATTATTTTATTCTAGTGAACCAATGTAAAATTGAGGATTAGTTGGTTATGCAGATGTTAATTATCTTTCTCATCCTAAAAAAACTTATTCCCAAACAATATATGTTATCACTTATAATAATACATCAATCTCATAACGATCTACAAAACAAACTTTCGTTGCTACCTCTTCTAATCACTTTGAGGTTCTTACACTACATGAATTAAAAAAGGAATGTATATGGTTACAATTCATTATCTATCATATCTAAAGTGAAGATATCATATGCACAAGGAAAGTGTGGATTATTGTTGATGATATCATATTGAATGCCTATGTTGTAACACTCGCAATTTTAAAAATTTGTAACTGTAGCATCCATATTATTTAAGAAATTTAATCAAAAAACTTGATGTTATTTGATTAAATTAAAATTTCATGTAATTTAGTATTTTTAGGTGAATTCTAAAAATTTATTTAGGTACAAAATTAATTTCATAAAGTTGAGTTAGTTATAAGTAGATTTGGATGAAAGAAATAGTGTTTGGATTAATTTTGAACTTAATTGTAAATATTCTGAAATATTAAATATTATTTTTAGAATTTTTCAAAGGGACGAAAATGAAAATTTTTTAAAATTTTAAATTATTTGTATAATTTTAAAAAGAATAAGTGTTTAATTGAAATTTTACAAATCAAAATAAAACTCAATCACCCGTATTTTTCTTCAATTCCAGCAACCATTCTTCTTTCTTCTTCATTTCTAGTGTCACTTTCTCCCTTTTCACTCTCAATTTTCAACCAAACGACTTTAAATTTGGTCTGTTTTCTTTCAAATTCTAGTTACCAATAAGCTTTATAACGCATTATAAACTTGAATTTTTTATTTTAAGCATAAATTGAAATTAAAGTTACTATTTATCCCAGAAAATTTCACTTCATTTTATATTAAAAATATTAAATTATGTTTAATTAGATAGGAAATGTAGTATTGAGTTGATTTCACAATAATTTAAGTGTTGATCGGAAGAAATTATAGTGTTTTTATCTCGAATGAACAGTATTTTTGAATGTACTACAGTAACTTGGATCTGCACATTAACTGTTGTACAGTGTATTTAATTTGCACAGTTCCCATAATATGAACAGTAATCTCTTATCGTATTTTGGCATAATAGTATTTTGCTACAGTAAATTCCAGTATAAATAGTATTTTATTACAATTTTTAAATCAAAACCGTATTTGTTTGTTTAGACAAAAATGTATAAATTTAAAGTAGTCGAAAATGATAATTATAATAAATTAGCCACGGAAATTCATTGTTGAAAATCGGGTAAATGGCTTTAGTTAGTTAAACTTAGTGATATAAATAAAACTAAGGAATTTTAGACACTAATTCCACGAATATCGCATTTAAAATATTTATATTGATTAATTGAATAGTATAAGACATGATTTATATATTTGTGGTATTAGGCTATAAGAATCCGGGCGAAAAATCAAGTTAGATAGGAGGATCGTTAATGGGAGTGGTTACCCTCCCATTATAGTAAGTAAATCATGCATGCATTTATACTACTTTTGAAATAATATGATATCTGAATATGTTTGATAATAATATGAAAATTGTGGATTTTAAATGTTTTACATGTTGATATCAAATTCATGAAATGAATATTGAAAATGATGTCGATGTGTGAATGTTTATGAATGAAAATAATTTTATAGCTCTAGTCATTAGTTAATATTTATTCTGACTTTGCCGAGTCTCGTGGCAAAAGCGGGACTTACGAGCAATTCAGAATTATATTTAATGTGTTATGCATGTTTCTGTTATATTTGAAATGGAAAGATTGTCTGCTTTAAGTAGAATACGTGATCACATTCTAAATCCGGGTAACTGTAGGTACAGGGGATACTAATCGACCAAGCCATTCTAAAAATATCTATTCTATGAATTATTTTCTGGGTAATTGAAAAGTTTGAAAATATAATGATTTATTTGATTATTTATATTCTGTACTGCATCGACGTGTGCAAACTTACATGATTTACTTACTGAGATTATATCTCACCCTTTATTGTAAAAATTTTATTTTTAAGAGAATAGTACATAGAATTGACAAAGGATGCGTGCAATTTTAGTTAAGCATAAATAAAGATACTAGTTATACGTATAATTAATAGGATAATTATATGATTGAGAACTAGTTATATAAATAATAATTTTATTTTATATGTGTAAAGAATTTGAAAATTGTAAACATTTAAGAATAATGTAAAATTAATGTAGTATTGTGCGTGAATTTTGGAATATTAAAGCTAAGTCTTTATGTATGAAAATTATGTACGGAGAGTATGACAAATAATGTAACACTGAGTGGACTAACAAATAATGTAACACTGAGTGGACATTTGGATTGTTGAAGCAAATGACTATATGTATAATGTGTATTATGTAATCATAATTGATTGAATAAGTATAAAATTGGGGTGTTCAAGAGTGGTATCAGAGCTATGATTTGAGACTCTGTAGACTCTAAATAATCAGATAATGATTTGAGGTTCGTAGATATTAAGAATGACTAAAAATTTGAGTATATAGACATTTATATTAATAGGGAAACCAAGGTTTGAAATTCGGAGAGTCGATGAGAAAATATAATTATGACGAGGGATAGAGAATAAAGTATTAATACGTGTGAATATAAAATCGTTACCTATGAAGAAAGTATTGATACATTTGAAGAAATGATCGATACTTTGTAAGTAAGAGAGTTCAAAATTATTTATGAACTCATCCAATCAATATCTTAAGGAGAATAGATCGATACATGAAGGCAAATGTATCGATGTTTTGTGTCAAAAAAATTTTCAAAACCAAAATTTTAATGAATAGATCAATACTAAGGCTTAAAAGTGTCGATACATTGCAAATCAAAGCTAATGTCAAGATTCTGTAGACTTTGGGTTTGTAAAATAAAAAAATTAAATAAATAATGCTAAGCAAATTTTTAGTTAGTGTAGTTTTAACTTCGGTATATCTGTGATAATTTCATGGAATTGATTTTATTTGATTTTGGTTTGTAAATATGGTAAGAACGAAATATGATCGATAGATTAGTATAAGTAGAAGTGAAAATGGTATGATTAGTGGAGTTCTCGTAAATGACTTGATAAATTTATACATAGTTAGGAAGAGAGTGAAACTAGCAAGAATTATTCTCCATTATTCTCATATCGATCCGGGTCTACGGGCTACCAAAGAAGTGAAAAAAAAACCCTCCTAAAAATGCAGGTGTATGGAAAGGATGTGAATTATGATAAATTAGTAGTGAGACATTTGTATTAGAAGATGAGATATTACAACACTTATAACACGGATAAGTATTGGGTGAAGATATTAAGGGAAACCTTTCCCACGAAGACTAGTTCAAGTGAGAAAAATAGCAATAAAGGATCGAAAAGATTGGATTCTTAACTGAATCGTATGAGTGAACTCTTTGAACCCAAGATTATTAAAGTTAAAAATGGCAAAATAGTTTTTAAAAAAAAATTTAAAAAATTAATTAGAGTTAAAAATTTAGAATTTAGTTTAGAATTTAGAACCCAAGATTATTAAAGCAATGAAAATATAGTTTTGTTGTGTTCAAGTGTAATTTGATTGCTATTTTATTGAAATTGATATTAATGCTTAAATCAAGTTAGAAAAATTTATGAAGTAGCATATATTTTAAAGGACGGAACGACTGTTATAGAATTAAAACAGGTTTTTCATCAAGTATACTTACAATTCTATTAGGTAATAAGTTTGTTGAAATAGTTATTTTCTATTACATGATAATTAAACGGATTAGTATAGTGTGATTGTAAAAAAAAAAAAAAAAACCGAATTCTTTTTACGAGTATTGTAGGAAATCGCATCTCGAGATTTGTTACAAAGAGTCGGGGGCTTGCTTCGGGTGTAGGAAGTTAGGACATACGATTAAAGAATGTCCAACTAGAAGAGTGGGTAGTAAAGATAGAACGGGGGGAAAGTCATAATAAAAGGCAAAAGGTACAGGGATGAGTTTATACTCTAACTAAACAAGATGCATAGATGTCCAATGAACTGGTAACATGTATTGCAGTTCTTTTAACCAAAAGATTAAAGTATTTAATTATGAGGCTACATATTTATTTAAGGCTTATACTTTTGTTTGTTTTTCTGATAAAATATGTCATGTGTATTGTTACTTCTATGGGTAAAATATAGTTATAAATTATATTAATAAAGATTGAGAGATTTGTTTTGAAGATAAGAATATTATAGTTAATTTATTGCCATTGGAGATGCACGATTTTAATATTATCTTGAGAACAGATTGGTTGGCCGCCTATTATGCGGTAGATAATTGTTTTATTAAGATAGTAGTGGTTAACATTTTGAGCTAATCGAAATTTAGTTTATGTGGGAGATAATTTGTGATAGGTCAAAGGTTGCTCAATATGATTAAGACCACAAAGTTACTAAGAAAATGGGTGTGAAGGGTTTCTTAGCTTATGTGACTACAGGAGAATGAATCAAGCCACAATTAAGGTTAAACATCCTATCATAAATGGGATAGTAAGAATAATGAGACCACAAAAGAAGTTGATTGAGGAAATTGCTCAAAATGGTGGTACTTTAAGAAATTGTTATTTGATTTGTTCTTTTTGAGAGAACATAATAAAATTTCTTTTAAGAATATTGATGTATATCTTAAGTGAGAAGTGAGATCTTAGAATAAAGATTTTCTTTATCTAGTAGGAGATCCAAATGGAAATAGAATTAGTGAATGAATCCAAGTAAAATATATAAAAGGACTAGGTGAGATATTGAGGCTTCTGATTAGGTCATGAAATGTAATTCTCATTTCTCTAACATTTTTGTGATTATTTATGATTTGTAAATGTTAAAGAAAGATTTAAAATTATTACTTTGAATATATATTAGTATTAGAAATGAAATTCATGATCTTAGTGAAATGAATTATCTTAACCAATATTATAAGTGATTTTTGATTTAAAACTATTTATAAGTTTAGTCTATGAATAAGAATAAAGCCAAAATCTTATTTATTCTTATAAGAAATGATAAAAAAAATAAGAATTTTGTTTTACAAGATTTATAAGAATTGATTACTAAGAATTTTAATTCATTAATCGAGAATGAAGCCTGAAGTCAATAAGAAGTTCATTTTAGGTTTTTTTATGAGAAGATTTTTTAGGAGATTGGAAAAGTATTATGAAAAAAAAAAATTTAAGATCATAAAAGTAATAAAATTTTATTTATAGATAAAGGCCAAGAGTGTTTAAGAAATATGATAATTTTCTCTAAGGTGTAAAATAGATATTTTAGATTACATTAAATTTATAAAGATTTGAAACATTTACTGACATGTTATACATAAAAAGGAATACATAGTCTCTTAAGCTAAAAATTTATAGTCATCTATTTTATTTAATAAATTTTCAATTATCAAAGAGTACAATTAGGAAATTTTACAAGTATAAGATATATTTATTTCCATAATACTTGGGAGACAAAGTTTATAGTTGAAAATAATAATAATAATAATAATAATAATAATAATAATAA
>JAXCLQ010035352.1:0-24136 GCA_035584115.1 Cedrela odorata | reverse complement strand
AGTAGTCAACATAGACAAAACTTATAAATAAATTGCCAATTTTATTAATCAATACAATAATGTATAATTACATTTTTTGTCCCTATTGGATCTAGGGCATATAACCAACAGGTGGGGCATGCGGAGCTGGTTAGCGTCGGCCCTGCTGAGAAGAAAGAAGAAAGCAAAAAGGAAACTGAAGTCAAGGTGCAGCCGATTCAGTACTGGCCGTATTATCAAGTTCAAGGGGGAGTGCCGCACTACTATTATTACCATTAGGTCAGCGCCGATCGAACACTATGACAGTTGCTCGATCATGTGAAAAGAGAAACATGCACATAAATGTAACAGAGCATTTGAAAAATTCAAAGTTTGTACTGAACTTAGGATGATTTGGCCTCCATGGAAGGACGTGACCGACGTTCACAGAGAGGAGGTGGGAAATTTTTGCCTGGCAGCAGGTTGAAGTAACGGTGTTTTTTATCTGCAGTGATATTGTATTGCTTTACATGGTGAGAAATTAGGTGTTATAGGATGAAATTAATTTTGCTAAAAATTGTTTAGGTTACTGGTATATTTAAAACTGTACCATGCTGTGGGATCAGGTTTCGCAAGTAATAAATTGTTTGATTATTCCAGCAAGTTTTGGGCAGAAATTTTACGGAAATACCGCGGAGAGCTGCAATTTTTGACCCAAACCCACCAAATTAATACAAATCCAAAGAAAATTTGTGAATTTGAATTGATATAAAATGTAATTATTAAGTAGATAAACATAACATAATTAATAATTTGAATTTAAAATTTTTGACACTAAATCTATTTATTACACAATTAACTATTTGAGTAATTATAAAGTATTACTTTATTTATAATTTAATAAATTTATTTTATATTTATTTTATATTTTTTAAAAAAATTATTATATTTACCATATTTTAAAAAATATTTAGTTATACTTATAATAAATTGTCTTACTTTTTAAAATTTAAAACTAAAATCATTTCAATTGCATATAAACCACTTTCCTTGAAATTCAAATAATAAGTCGCTTTATTCATTCGCCGATTTATCTTCCTCTTCGTAATTACCTTCTAAATAAAATTAACAATAATATTTATCAATTCAAATGATAGTTATTTACGCAGTAAAAATCCTTCTAAAGACTCTATGCACAAGCGTCAATTTTTTTCGTTTGTCTCGATGTTGTCTCATCTAAAATCACAGAGTCCTTAGCAAAGTTCTCTTTACCTAGTTGTTCATGACTCTTTTTTATATGTCGTCATTGTTAAGTCTCTCAAATTTATTAAGATTTTACAAAATTAAAAAATAATAATTTCAGACATATTTTGATTTCGAATATTACAAAAAAATCAATTTGATAAGCATCGATTTTTAGAAAATTGCGCGATTTTAAACCCTACTTGCATAATATATCTACCAGGCCATGAATTATTATTATGAAATAAATTTTACTTGAGAAATATATCTACTATACCATAGATCTTTATTATAAAATGGTCCGGAAAGAAAACAAATGTTTCGTTAATACGTAACTATTGAGAAATCTCGAAAATCTTTACTTGAGACATATTTATTTATTTAAGATAGTCTCATAGTTAAATGAAGTCTCGAAATTGATGTCTAAGCCCAAAACCTTTTGTTTAAGTTTGGGAGGTCTCGACCTTTACCATACCCAAAGTTTTTGTCACTCTACGATCAAAGCCCCTATAACTCAAGATAAATTTGAGTTTCCTTATATTTTATCGGACCTCAACTTGAATTCTACATCACCCACTCAAGAGTCTAAAACTTATTGAACTTTACTTGTACCCTAAATTGTTTTCCAAATAATATCAATTAAACCCTCTACTTACAATATTTTCACAATCTATAACTTAAAAAAATAAAAATTAAGCATAACCCTAAAGATAATAATAAAATAAATCATTCTAAAATTATTAATAAAAAATATGACTTTATATTTAGTAATATTATTATAATAATCGACAGATTAAACAAAAATTATATATATACTATTCACTGATGGATAATATTATTAAAACCCCAATGTTTTTTTGATTTACATAATAGTCCGTAGCTTTAGTAATTTCAAAATATGACTTGATGTAATTCTAAAAAATCATTATGACCTATTTCTAACCAAAGCAGCAAAAAAACACTAACTAATTACAGATTTTTCACAACTATAAACTACTATAACAAACAAACCCACATTTAATATTTATTACAAAAAATCATTCATTTATTTTTTTCACTATAATCAAACACAGACATTCTTCTTCAAACTTCAATATGCACATATATATGTACACTGCAAACCATCTCCCACAATATTTAATAATAAAAAAATTATTTTATCTTAATTACTTTATTTAATGCATATAGTAAAATAAAGTAAAATAAAATTACAAATTGACTTGAAATAGTAAATGGAAATAAATTTCTTCCTTATCTCCTAATTCTGTCTCTCGTTTGCTCTCTGTTATCTCTTAATTTTACACTCAGGAATTTTCAATTTGCATGCCAAGGTTTTCAATTGGTAAGATCAAAGGTTTCAATTTGGGAAAAGTGACGGACATTTCTATTGTCGCTTGCCAATTGTTTAGAACAGCCACATATCAAACAATATTGCAGATTACCTCGTGATCAGTATGTGGAAACGCAAGAAAGAGTGAAGATAGTGCAAAGACATTTACTAATGATGAACAATATGATTACACATGCAAGTGATTATCCCAAATTTCATTGTCATGTGCGGAAGATTCTGGAACGTTGAATCAGTTTACTTAATTCGTCAAATAATTTTATTTCATTAAATTCATGACGCGGTAAAGTTGACTTGCTAAGTCCACTCACTCCGCAGCCTAACTTGTCGTGTAGCATATTGTCATCGTACAACATTAAATGGTACTTTGAAAAGTCTCTATAGAACAAACATTGACTGGATTGGTCTATCAATTCAATTACGCGGAAAGGTCGGAAGCTACGCAGAAATTTTCTTCTGCTGATTCTTAACCCCAAGACCACTTATAGATAGACAAATTTTCCCACACGTCTTCACAATTCACATATACATCTGCGGCAAAAAAGTTAACAAAGCAAAAGCAAAAGCAAAAGCAAAAGCAAAAGCAAGCACAAGCAATACTTCCTGAAAAAATAAACACATAGGCATCTGCTCTCCAACAAGACGAGAACATGAAGGTATGAATTTGTAACTAATTACATGTCAACAAATTTTACTTTAATTACTTTCTTACACGGGAAATTGAAGATCTTCTTGTTAATATTTGCAGCAAAAGTTGGTAATCAAAATCCCCATGGAAGGCCACAAGTCTCGTTCCAAGGCTCTGAAGATTGCAGTCTGCGTTTCGGGTGTGGAATCGGCGGCGTTAAAAGGGGACGACAAGTGTCAGATAGAGGTGACCGGAGACGGAATGGACGCGGTGGAGCTGACTAGTTTGTTGAGAAAGAAGGTGGGGCATGCGGAGCTGGTTAGCTTCGGCCCTGCTGAGAAGAAAGAAGAAAGCAAAAAGGAAACTGAAGTCAAGGTGCAGCCGATTCAGTACTGGCCGTATTATCAAGTTCAAGGGGGAGTGCCGCACTACGATTATTACCACTTGGTCAGCGCCGATCGAACACTATGACAGTTGCTTGATCATGTGAAAAGAGAAACATGCGCATAAATATAACAGAGCATTTAAGAAATTCAAAGTTTGTACTGAACTTAGGAGGATTTGGCCTCCATGGAAGGACATGGCGGATGTTCACAGAGAGGAGGTTGAAGTAATGGTGTTTTTTGGCTGCAGTGATGTTGTATTGCTTTACAGGGTGAGAAATTAGGTGTTATAGATGAAATTAATTTTGCTAAAAATTGTTTAGGTTACTGGTATATTTAGCCTCTGTTTCTTTAAACTGTACCATGCTGTGGGATCAGCTTTCGCAAGTAATAAATTGTTTGATTATTCCAGCAAGCTTTGGGCAGAAATTTCACGGAAATACCGCGGAGCGCTGCAATTTTTGACCCAACCCACCAAATTAATACAAATCCAAAGTAAATTTGTGAATTTGAATTAATATAAAATTATATAATTATTAAATAACTAAATAAAATAAGATTAATAATTTAGATTTAAAATTTTTAATACTTAAATTTATTTATAATATAATTAATTATTTACGTAATTATAAAGTATTATTTTATTTATAATTTAATAAATTTATTTTATATTTTTCATATATATATATATTTTTTAAAAAATTAATTATATTTATTATATTTTAAAAATATTTAATTATACTTATAATAAAATTTATTAATATTTAAATATATAATATAATAAGTGTTATAAAAATATATTATAATATATTTAAAAAATTGTTAAATGAGTAATACAATTATCATCCGTTTAATAATCGTATTAGATTATAATTTTTAATTATTACATAATTATTAAATAAATCGAGTTCGAATTAATTTTTATTTAATATGATACTATATGAATACGATACAATTGTCAACATTTATGATTTATTTTTAAGACAGGTTTGGTGCACTAATCCGAAGTGTTCAAAAAGTTTGGCCTGATTAATTTTTTTAATACAGTATTTGGTGATAATTTTACTCTACAACTATACTATATTATATATTAAAATAGTACAGTACAGGCCTTAAAAAATGACCCATGGAGATGGAGGGGTAGGATCTTTGTTAGCACTGTATTTATTTTTTTAACAAAAAATAAAATTTGACATCTATTGCAGCACAAAAAAATAGAGTATAAACATTAGGTTGAATATGCATTTTGGACGAAAATAATTGAATGAAGGTGTGTATTAGTTGTTTATATATATACATATATTAATTAATTTAGTAATATAATTAAAATTCGTTTAATTTTTAATAATTATATTGAATTAAAAATTTTAATTTTTAATATAATTATTAAATTAATCAAGTTTGACTTAATATCTATTAAATACGATACGAACCAACACCATCGTGATTACTTAAAATCTAAACCAGCGAGATTTAGTAAATTCTAATTGAATTACTTAAGCTGAAAGTGATTGGGATATTATTTTCAACTTAATAGGGATAATTACAAAAGAAAAGTGTGGGGAGGTGTTTCAATGTGGGCCAGGCTAAAAACCCGACCGGCCCATTATCGGCAAAACGATTAAGATTGATCGAAAAACCCTGACCTAGCACATATATAATACTCGCAACGTTTTCTTGAAGAAGGCCCTTGTTTCGTATTTGCAGCAGCACAAAAAGCAGCAGCTCCTCTCCTCTCTTCTCTCAATTCCTACAGGTTCAGTTTCTTTCTCTTTCTGCCTATGTATCTGTTGATTACAAAGTCTTGGATTGTTTTGTTTTGTCCCTTTGTCATGTATGATGCTAAATTGCTTGTTTTTATTCCCGTTTCACGCTTGAGTGTAAGCGCTTGATACTTTAGTCGTTCATCATCTATGCGCATTGAGTTAGGGGAACCCATTTAATTTAGTTTCGTTTTGTTTAAATTTCTGGTGCTTCTCGTTCATCAAGTATGTGTATAAGTTAGGGAAATCTATTTAATTTAGTTTCGTTTTGTTTAAAATTCTGGTGCGTCCGAGGTTGATGTCTGTAAGATATTGAAATCGAGATTTTTTGCTTTTGGTTATTTTGTTTTCAGGAAACCCTAGAAGCCAGAAACAATGGCGTACGCAGCGATGAAGCCTACCAAACCGGGTTTGGAGGACCCGCAGGAGCAGATTCACAAGATCAGGATCACTCTATCCTCCAAGAACGTAAAAAATCTTGAGAAAGGTCTAATTCAGCTGACAGTTTTTTTTTCTCATTTGATATTGCAGTACTTAATTACTAAATATATGTTAAATCTTTTTTCTTTATTAACTCCTTGATAATTTGCTGCTTATTTGTTACCATTTGAGTTTTAAAAAGACTTTCAATCTTAAATTTGAGTTGCCAATGTTTATGCTTATCACCCAAATGGAGATATTGCAGTCCTCATTTAGAAATTATCTGTGTTTTAATCATTTTGAGAAATTTGTTGAGTTTGTTAAATGGATTGTGTTGTCAAAGAAGTATCTTTCTAATTGTTGCTTTATGATTTATGTTTATATCTGAGTTATAGTGGATCCATTTGTCATTTTTTTAGATTTGATATGATGTTATTCTGATTGTTGTTATGTTTTTGTTTAATTAGTCTGTGCGGATTTAGTACGTGGTGCTAAGGACAAGAGACTTAGGGTCAAGGGTCCAGTGAGGATGCCAACCAAGGTTCTTCTCATAACCACTAGGAAGTCCCCTTGTGGTGAAGGTATTGATCTCAAGACCAATTATAACTACCCTTGCATCATTTGTATTTCTCATAAACTTTATTTATGTCATAAATTATTTATAAACACTATTTATATGACAGTCCTCTTCATATTTGTTTTCTCTTGTATGGTTTTGTTAATTGCAATAAAAGAAATTTTAACCTGAAAAGTCAGGCTTTTATCATTATTTCTCTTATGTGCAGTCCTATGCAGTCCTATTCTGTCTTAAGTATGCAGTGCTTGATTGATAGGGTGTGGATGCTCTAATGAATATATATATATATATATATTTTGCGGTATTTAATTTATACATATCATTCATGGCTCTCTTGTTTGTAGGAACCAACACTTGGGACAGATTTGAGCTGAGGGTTCACAAGAGAGTTATTGATCTCTTCAGCTCCCCTGATGTGGTGAAGCAGATCACTTCCATTACAATTGAACCTGGCGTGGAAGTGGAAGTTACCATTGCCGACTCATAAATGTCTAGCACTCTATTTTTGGCTCCATTTAGTTTCTAGCGACCCAGAAGTAATCTTCCTGACTCTGTTTGCTTGGAAGAATATCTTAAGAATTTAAGAAGATTGAACAATGGTGGTTGTAGGGTTGATGTTAGTTTTTTTTTCATACTATTTAAAGATTATGTTTCATGTTATGTGGAGAGGGATTTTGTTTATTGTCCATTTTCTATTTCAAAGTGATGTTTTGATATTTATGTTGAAACTCTTGTCTCATTAAATATTATATGCTTTCCACATGATGCTTACTGGTAATAAAATGCACGGAAGAATATGAAACTGCTGTTGGGCTGGCAAGGGTTCGTTCCTATTGGAACAAAAGATCTCTGATTATTGCTTGATGCACAATTTCAATTTTGGATTGTCTAGGAACCAGCAGATGGCATGAGAAATACCTGATTGATTTTAAGCATTTTCTGATTATGCCTGATTTATGTAATTAGCCCGTGTTGTGACTGGTTTTTTTTTTTTTTTTTTTTTTTTTTTTTTTTTTTATAGTAGCCTTTTATCTGTTCAAACTTTCTGTAGCAGTAGGAGCGTGCAACAAAATGGTATTGGAAATCAGCATCCTCTCGATGCAATGAAGCACCCTATAACATGCACATCAATACATTCAGTATAATCAGGACATGCTTGCTCACAGTTTTATCGGGTGAACTTATCTTTCTATGCATATCCATGAATCTTGTGAAAGAATTGTAGTGGATGCAATGTGCTCATAATAGACTGCAAAAATAAGCAAATCAGCTTTCGATGAGAACCAAATGTGATAATTTCTATGGAGCAATCGATAGGTTGGTAAGTTATAGTTGTGAAGCAAAAGAACCCAAAAAGAGCTAATATTCCATATATCTTCGTCTGAAGTTGCTGCTCCATCGAGTGAAATGGCCAAAAATTAAGAAAATGGAGAGTTAAATTGATCCGGAGCTTGGATTCAAGACCTGGATTTGCCAAAATTCGGAGAGGTGGAAAAATTGGGCCAGACCACCTACACAGGGGATAACTGTTTATTTTGTTGTCCCAGTAAGAACTAGGAATCTCTGGTAATTGGTGCTTTTCCTTTGGCAAATCCATATTCTCCTTTTATGGGGAAGCGAAGCAGATTACTTCCATTGCCAAATCTTAAATGTTTGCGACTTCCTTTCTGGGTTTATCTACTTTCTAGCTATTCAGAAGTAATATTTCTTCCTTATCACTGTTGTCTTTGTTAAGATTTGAGTTTGAATGAATGGTTGTTTAAAGTTGGTTGCTAGGTTCTGCTTTAACATACCATCTTAGGAGGAAGATGTTTGGATGCTTATTTTGAATCCAAATATCATGATTTATTTTACAGCAAATTGATTCATGAGGAGAAAATTGAAGGGACATGTAACTGCAGCTGGGTTGGCAACTGCCTATTTCTTGGAGGTCAATTTTTGTTTAAAGACAACGTTAACAAAAATTCAGGTAGTTTTGTGGCAAAATTTTAGTCAAATTACCTCGACAGTGAAGTTTTTTTTTTTCTTCAAACCAAACGAAACTGATTGATAATGGCAGAACATTAATTTTTGACTAGAAGCCTTTTTAATTTACATCATACAAGCTTCACATCTTCACTCTCATTACATTCCTGGTTAGGGATTACCAGGCAGAACAAATCTCTCAGGTTTGAGGAGTTCAGTCAGGTAGATATTCTCTGGTAAGTAATGCATGAAGCATCAATGGTGAAACTAGGCAAAGCCACTTTTAACACAAATAATAGAAACTGCAAGAAACTGTTTCGATAGATTTAATCTAGAAATCATGCACAATAAATGAAGTTTATTGTAGGAAGCAATTTATTAGTAATTATTAAACAAGCTATTGCTTCCAGTACAAAAGCATATCATAACAAGATTTACTTGAAAATAAACCAGAAAGAACACCAATAATAATGCTTCAAAGTAGATAATCTTGCAGTTTGAATTGCCATAAGTGGTTCAGACTTTTTCAACACAATTCCAAACTTTTCAGATGAATCAAGCGTTGTTCCGGCTGGCAAATTCCACTCGAATTGATGCAATAGATTGGATAACCCATAAAGTATCATCCTTTCCGCTAGACGAATTCCAGCACAAATCCTCCTACCTGAACCAAATGGAAGAAAATTGAAATTGTTTCCTAGATAATCAACTTTTCCACTATCTTTCAGGAACCTGTCAGGTTGAAACTCCAATGGGATTTCCCATGCCTGAGGGTTCCTATGCATTGCCCACATGTTAAGGAAAATTCTTGAGCCCTTAGGAATGGTACATCCAGACAAGTTGCAAGTTATATTTGGGATGTGTGGAATTAGGACTGGCAATGGTGGATGCAATCGCAATGTCTCTTTTAGTAGTGGATTCAAATAATGCGGTTTGGCAAGATGGAAATCTTCCACAATGTTGTCATTGCCTACCACTTCTTCCAATTCTTTGCTGACTTTTCTCATTATCTGTGAATGTTGTAACAATTCTGTCATCGCCCACTCCACAGTGGTTAATGATGTATCTGTGCTTCCAACAACAATATCCTGTTTCCAAATCAAAATCGAAGAGGAAAATTACACTTAGAACAGAGAAAAATATCTTAGTAATTCAACAGTTTCTCATTCCTTGAAACCTAATAGATACTAGAGTTCAATCCCCAATAATAAAGGGAAAGGGCACAAAAAGTATGGAAGAGACATATACCATAAACAAAGTCTTAATTTGGTTCATGGATAAGGAGGATTTATTATCTACTTGCTGCCCAAGCTCCAACAAAAACTGTAGAAAATCCTTGCTCCCTTCTCGCCCTTTTTTGTCCTCTCCAGAGGCTAGACCAACTTCCATCCGACAATCTATCGAGGACTCAAAAAGCTCATCAAACCACACCACAAGCGTCTTCATTTTAGATTCAACTCCTTGTAAATCAAACCAAACAAGGACAGGAAAAAGATCAGAAATATTCGATGCTCCAAACTATTCAACAATCTCCCCCACTACTTGCCTAAATTGAACCCCCACAATGTCCCTATCCTCTCCATCCAATGAAGCACTCGATAGCATGCTTATTGTCACATTTAGTGTAGTTAGGAACATTTTCTCACCAATATTAATGGGTGAACCAACCTTTCCATAAACTTCTTTCATCATTTCTAGTACTTCTTTTTGACGAGTTGCATAACAAGCATCAAGGCTTGTGTTATCATTTCACGAACACAAATTTTACGCAACTTGCACCACTCAGGGCCTTGGAAGGCTCCATGCTATGTCAAGTCCGCCATATGTGAAGCATAACACTACTGCAGGTGGATCATGGTTAGAAAAAATTGCATCGTGGTCTTTGAGGACCTGTTTTGCTAATGAAGGTGAGCTTATCACAATGCAAACTTTTCTACCTAGTTGAAGTTTGAAGATTGGACCATAAATTTGAGACAATTGGGTAAAATAACGATGAAAATCAGGTTCAACAAAAGGCTGGCGGACCTGGTGGCAATGGCGGAATTTTTCTAGATTTCTTAATCAACCATCCATACCAAGAAATAGAATATATTGCAGCCAAAAAGTATGTATCGCTCTGCTGCTAATGGTAGTGTGCTCAATGAGTACATCCCACCACCATAACCAGATTTCAAAGACTAAACCAGAAAAGTTGCTAATAAATTTTAATATCATGTTTGATAACAGGTGCATGAAGCCTGTTAAGAACTGAAGTTCAAGAAACTTAAGAAATGTATTTATAGACTGCAAAAGGTATCTATTCAATGAGACAAACAACTAAATGTGATTGATTCTGCCAACTAAATTTTACCAATTATTTTCACAAGTTTCAGGCATTTGTATAGAATGTATAAGATTCTTATAGTCACCAATCAAAGTTGATAACATAATTTAAGGAAATAATAAGCAATTATTATAACTCTGGACCTGCTGTATAGCATTCCGAAAAAAAATTGTTGCTCTGAGGCAAAGACAATGACATGGGTCATGGTAAGGAATCCTAGCACATGGGATGGAGGGTGGGATTTGCCAAAATCTTTCAGCTTCGTGATCCAATATCAGCAGAGATAATGAACTTTAATTTGACAAATTTTTAAGAGACGTCGTTGTAAATGACCAAATAACTTCTGATTACCGTCAACCGATTTGAGAGCTAGTTAGCCATATCTGGATATAATCAAGCTAATCAAGTTAAAAGAATCTAACATTATTTGTGTTATCTTCAAATTATTGTGATAATAATTGTTCAATGCAACTTCACTACTAGGAAACATACTGAAAGTTGCAAAATGTCCATTGAAACTTCTGCAACTGAAAGAGCGGCAACAAATCAAGAAATTTCATTAGGAAATATATATCTATGTGCTTAAAGACAGTGAATGGACCTGTAACCTGCCAAGTGTTTTTAGGTATTACTCAACCGCATCTTCAAGAAGATTTTTCTTCTTAAATCCTTGTCTGTGAGGAAGTTTTGGTTGACAACCATCGTGAGTTTCAGTAATGCGGGGCCAGATTCAGTATAATTTTTTTGGTTGGTACAGCAATAAGTGGCTTTCACTTCCTCCGGCAATTTCCATATGAAAGTGGCAGAGGGTGACACCAAGTCCCAAGTCTTAGTATGACAATTGTCACATAACTCTTTTCTTCTACACGGCTAACCCCGCGATGTTCAAAGACTCCCTTAATCAGCACTCTACTTTTCGCACAAATTTTCTGTACAAGCTACACAAGCAAACACAACCAAAATAACGCAAGCACAAAGCAAAGCAATCCAACCTAACAACAGAAGCAATATGTTAATTACGAGGCCACACGCCCTCAACCATTTTATTAATCACTTTAAAAAAGAAACAAGACCACTCATAACACCCTTATAAAAGCCTTTTCGAAAATACTAGACTTTCTCTCTCTAGAACTTTCTCTCTCTAGAACGAGTTTCACACAACTTACTCTAGAATTCACTCATGAATGATGTTCGAGATGTTCTTTGAAGGTCTCGCTATATATCACGATGTCATCGAGATATACTACCACAAATCGATCAAGGAACTCATATAGCACATCATTCATTAGGTTGCAGAAGGTTGCTGGCACGTTGGTTAAGCCAAATGACATCACCAAAAACTCGTATGAGCCATACCTTGTCACGCACGCCGTCTTGGATTCATCTCCTTCCGCAATCCTAACTTGCCAATATCCTGATCGCAAGTCTAATTTCGTGAAGTAAGACACCATTCCCAACCGATCAAACAAATCCGCCACATTAGGCATGGTATACTTGTTTTTGACCGTGACCTTGTTGAGTGCGCGATAGTCTACACACATCCGCATCGAGCCATCTTTCTTCTTTTGAAACAGCACCGGCGCCCCATAAGGTGCTTTCGAAGGTTGGATGTACCCCGCATCCAACAACTCATTTAGTTGCCTCTGCAACTCCGCTAATTCAATTGGCGTCATTCTATAAGGAGCCTGAGCGGGTAGTCTCGCCCCTGGTTCCAACTCAATGTGATGATCCACCGTATATCATGGGGTAACTCTTTAGGCAATTCTGGCAGCATCACATCAGCCAAGTCGTCTAGAACAGTCCCATACTCATCAGGCACCTCCTCAACCTGATCCGGCTTTATTTCCACAAGCGCCGCTATGTAAGACATCTCCCTTTGCTTTAAACCTTTGCTGAATTGTATGGTACTTTGGAGTGATGGTCCCTTTGTGCCATTTTTCAAGAACTCGCACCGCATAAGTTCCGGCGTTTTGCCTGTAATAAGAAGACTTCTCATGTGCGGCATCACATATGCCATCGCACCCAAAAAGAACTCTAAGCTAAGGATGAGTTCGAAGTCTTCAAGTGGAAGGACAGAAAATCGCACTTTCTCCTCCCATGCACCAATCTTCAATATACTTATGGCTACGCCTCGCATGGCTATATTTGAAGAATTCACGGCTCTCACCGTGCATTGTGTGCCTTCAACTTTCAATCCCAACCGCTCTACTTCACGGTCTGCGATGAAGTTGTTCGTAGCACCGGTATCCAACATAGCCCAAACTTCCTTCCCATTGACATATGCCGTCACATACATAAACCCTCGATACGACTTATCAATCTGCAACGCATTGCATCTTTGCTGCAACGGGTTCAACTTAGGCACACTTGTCTCGGCCTCATGTTGTGCCTCTTGTTCGGTTGTTGCGTTCAACTTGGCTTGGTTTGGGCATTCTTTTGCTCTATGGGGGCCACCACATATAAAACACCCCGGTTTCCATTGCCTTTGCGGCTTGACTTGACTAGATTCTCCCTTCTCTTTTTGGGCGTCGCCCTTGGAGTTCTCAGCCTTCTTATTCTTCTTGCCCTCATAGGCTTTCTTTTGCTCGTTTTGAGGCCCGAGCCTGTAATCAATTAGCCCATCAGCCGCCGCAAGTGCCGCGGGCAAATCCCTCATACCTTGTCGGCGCAGCTCGGTTTGCGCCCAATTTTGCAAACCCGATATGAAATTGAAAAGCTTGTCGTCCTCCGACATATTATGAATATTTAGCATCAGCAAGCTAAATTCCTTCACATAATCCCGCACGGTTCCGGTGTGCTTCAGCCTCTTCAATTTTTCCCTAGCAAGTCACATGACATTGCTTGGTAGGAATTGAGCCTTCAATTCCTTCTTTAGCACCTCCCAAGTCTGGATAGGTGGCCTTAGCGCCTCAGCATCCTCATTCAGCCTTGTGCGCCATCATAACTTAGCATTACCCGTGAGGTACATGCAAGTTATATTCACATGTTCCGACTCCGGAATGTGAGCTGCCTTGAAATACTGCTCCATATCCCACAAGAAGTTCTCAAACTCCTTTGCGTTTCGCGCCCTACCAAAACTCTTTGGCTCGGGTACTTTCACTTTTGAGGGTGCCGCTTCGACGTGTTGAGGCATGTTGCCTAAAACCCTCCTCATCACCACCACTTCGGCATCAAGGTCTCTCACTTGCCCTCGCAAAGCGTTATTCGCTCATCCACTCATGACAATCTTTTTCAAGATTTACATAATGTCCTCTTAGATCCCTCGTCTCGCTCCTCAATACCGCCATCTCTAAGGCTACATTCCGCATCTCTGAGGCTACGGCACCAATCTGGTCAACCAACGATGGTGTATCAGGTACAAACGCCCCAATAGCCCTCTCTACACGATCTAAGCGGTCTTTAATGGTGTCTCCCACCATTGTGTTGTTGTTGGTCGCAAGTAAGCGCGGCTTTCAGCCTAACACGGCTCTGATACCAATTGTCACGGGGCTCTTTTCTTCTATGCGGCCAACCCCTCGATGCTCAAGGACTCCCTTGATCAGCACTCTACTTTCTGCACAAATCTTTTACACAAGCTACACAAGCAAGCACAACCAAAGCAACGCAAACACAACGCAAAGCAACACAACCCAACAACACAAGCAATATGTTAATTACGAAGGCCACACGCCCTCAACCTTTTTATTAATCACTTTAAAAAGGAAACAAGACCACTCATAACACCCTTGTGAAGACTTTTTCGAAAATCCTAAACTTTCTCTCTCTAGAACTTTCTCTCTCTAGAACGAGTTTCACACAACTTGCTCTAGAATTCACTCATGAATAATCATGGTAACATGCTGCCAAACACTCTTTATATAATGCAAAGCTAACACCCCTGGCTTTCTAGAAACTTCGGAGTTTGATGCCTACTCAAACTCATATTTTGTACATCACTAAGATACTTAGCCAACTAAAACTTATGCTAGTAGTGTTTGGCTAAAACACAAGAGCCCACACAACTCAAACTTGCTAGCAACTTGCTAGCATGTAGTTGCTAGCAAGTTGTGGCGCACCACAACTCTAAGTCCGTGACAAAAATTCAGTAGTCTCTCGGATTTTAATTTAGCGTGTTCTTGGGCAATAAAACTGAGTGGGTTCCAATCGTGTGTTCAGCTAAGAGAATTTACGGGTCCTGAAGTGGGTTGCTTTGTAACGCCATTTCCATTTACTTAAAAGTTCTTAATTTCAACTCATCCTAGCAACCATATTCATGACTACCAACCTCCAAATATATTACAGAGGTAAATAACAAATTATATAAAGAGGATATCAAACTCCTTGCGAATTGTTAAATATTAAAAAAAAAATCATATAAAGCGGGACCACTAGCATAAGATTGATCATCCTAGCAATGACTAACTTTATGATAATCTGTAACCTTTCTCTTCCCTGTATTTCTTTTCCAGAAAGACAAAAGATAACTATTCACACTTCTTTTCCTTTCTTCCTATAAAAGGTAGAAAACACAATCTCATTATCTGCAAATTGATCAAATGTTCGGAATTCTACATTAATCGTTTGATAACACAAGAAAATAAAAGGTTGAAAAGTAAGTTACTTGAAGAGGTGACTGTTTCCATCTCAAGCCACTCGTGAAGTTTATACAAGAAATTGTTCACATATATAGCAACACTCTCAGTGTAGGGCAAGAGATTGGACAGGGGTTAAAAAGATACACCTGACTCAACTTTTCCATGCTATGAATTCTATGGAGTTAAAAGATCATTGAATGAATTCTATGGGGTTAAAAGATCATTGACGGCCACTGTCATTGTCCTGCTCCATCTCCTCTGGATCCTCAAAGCGTTGATCATTAATTTGAAGCTGCAAGGCATATAAAAGTGAGATCAATGGACTTGATGTTTAAGGAGTAAAATAAGCCATAAGCTTCAACCAAGCACAAGGCATAGTTGAGGTCCAATATAAACTCTAGACAGATTCAATCTGCTGCGTAGGTTATAGGTAAAGGAGTAAAAACCAGTGATAAATTAGTATTCAAAACAGAAAAAACATAAGACATTATATCTGAGAAAGCCAGGCATGAAGCACCAAGAAAGATGGACATGTGCGTGCCTACCTGAAGCACAGTGTTGGCCAGGTCATAATCACCATTTGAATGACCAATTGAGTTTGTCGGACCCTGAAAAAAATGCCATCCAGGATCTTCCCCTAATAGACATACTGATATTTAAGAAAACAAAATATTGGACATTAATCCCAGCAAAAAACATAATATTTCAGAAGGAAAATACCCGCACCCTCATTTTCCAGCTGATCGGCACTAAAAATCCAATTGTGTCCATCTTCTTCCTCTAATGAAAGCATAAGAAGATATTTGAAATTAATATGCAACTAATGAAGCAGAAACAGTAATAGAATATCAGTACATAAATTTGCGACTCAACCTATTCCAGTATATACAGGTCAGTAAACCCACCTTCTATAGGTTCAGGATTGAGCTCAGCACACTCACAGAATATCTCAAATAGATTATCCACTTCCACACATCAAATCAAGACAATGGTTAATATTTACCATAAAAAAAGAAGCAAGATGCACCCAGAAAGCTTTGAAAAAAAGCAGCATGAAAAGTATAAAAAGAATATTGGTCACAGACAAGATGGAAAACTTACATTGGCTAGCATCCGAAGGAACAAGCCTCATCTCTGTCACCTTCGATAAGTCTAAAACTTCACCAGATTCTGAGTCTAACTCCCCGTCATCATCTTCATCACCAGCTTCAGTTTCAATCTATATATAAAAACAAAACATCAATCAGAAATAGCATGCACCCAAAGCAAATAAATTCTCATTTTTATTAAAAATACAGATTAAAAGTGTATGATTATCTTTCATGGTTAAATTTCATTTTATCTTGCGTAAAATGCACATTAGGTTTGACAGAAAGATAAATAAATATATCACGCAATTGAATATTCCAAGCTACATTGACAAAAATTAAAGATAAAAATAAATGAGAGTACCTGAGTGTAAATACAAGGAGTGGGATATGTTTGTGGATCCCTAGACACGGCATGAAGCGAAATAGACAAGAAATAAACGGCATAACCTTTAGCTCTATCAACATCACTCAACCATACGACCTGCCTGCAAAACCCATCACTACAATTAGGTGCTAAGGTCATTCAAATAGGTACTGTAAGTGAGAAACATGATTTGAGAAGCAAAAACTCATGAAGTCAAAAATGATTTCAAGGTTATTTTTGAGTAAGGGGATTAAGAAAAACAAGGAACATTATTCCTTTACTTCTCCAAAGTACTAATACCAATCGTACTTTCCATTAATTTTTTTCAAAAATTCAAATTCATTTTACCCCTAAACAAATTTATTAAGCTTTACTGAACGCACCCAAAATTGCAAATTCAATTTCCTCTATGACTAAAAGCTCAACATGACATAGCAAATTAGTGCATTTGAACTAGAAACAACTACAGTTGAGGTTTTGGTCTCTTAAGCTAGAATAATGAACTTAAAAAACTTTTATCAAGCAAGTAGATAGAGATAGAGAAAGTACTTGGAAGTGATATAGAGAGTGCCGGGGGACAACGCAGCACGATTTCCAAGGACGATGGAGACAGAGGGTAGAACGTGCAAAAGTTCCTCGCCACTATCTGTGTCGAGAATGGGCTCTCCGCCACCTTCGCCGGTTCTCTGTGTGAATTGTCTAACCACCATCTTCTCCGAAACCCTAATTCACCTCACTTCCGTTTCTTCTGGTTTTCTCGGCCCAAGTGAGAATGCGCGCGCCAGCTTTTTGTCGAAAAATAAATTAAAAGAAAAAAAAAATTAGGAGAACTTAAAATATATATATATATATATTATAATTAATAATTAATAGCTTAAATTTTATTAAAATATAAATTAATATGTTAATTATTAATTATATTACGTATTTATATATAATTAAAAAAGATTAAAAAATAAGAACATTCGACTAATCCTCCTAATTTTCTAATCTCAGCGTGAATTGATGACGGTTGATATTTTTATTATTATTATTGTTAATACATGCACACACAAAAAATTTACAACCCCAATCCATTCCAATTAGGTGTCGACTATGTACAAATTTCATCCATGAGAAAGAACATTCTTGAGGTATGATGACATGTTTAACCATTAGTACACTACTTATTGTTTTACTTGTACATTACATTTGAAACATAACTACACGAGCAAATGTAAAATTTGTATTACCCGTTTGTTTTATGCTCTTCTTGTAGAACAGAACAATAGTTTTAGACGCTTCTTGTCTCCCCAAATTCTTTGTAAATTATTAGTGCATTGCTTTCTCTTATTTGATGGGTTCGTAGAATATGTTTTCTTCATCAAACATGACACACCAGTCCAAATTAGTTTGCAAGTTTCAAGTTTTCCACGAATCATAAATAAAAAGTATATAAAACGCTATCCCGTCGCATGCTGGTGCAAGGAGATAAGTGAAAATTAGTGATTACCATAAATTTGATAGCAAGCTATAAACGTTTAACACTATACTCTGGAGATGATATTTGTTTTCATGATCAAGTTGTTGATGAAAGTCAAGTAATAACTACCGGCACAGATTTAGCTCGGAATCAAAACATCTGATTGCAAAAAAGTTGCATCAAAATACAAAAACTCAAAAAGAAACCAACATTCAGCAACATATCCAAGTCCTTCTCAATTCCTCCCAAGACAAATCTTTAAAAATGCTATAAATAAAAGTCTTACATCTGAACTTATACTAAACCACCACAAAATCATCTTACTCATTTGGGTATTGCTACCAATACTGGATTATCCCAATGCTCATTTGGGTATTGCTACCAGTACTGGATTATCCCAAATGCTGCCTAGCTACTCGCCGAGCCTAAGCGACAAGAGTGCTGGCAGTTGTAGACTCACTGCAAAACAAGTAGTTGAATCAGTAGTTTACAATAAAATTTAAAATAAATTTAGTTAGTATGCAATGTTACTTATCAGAGTAGAAATATCAATCAAGAGAGAGTCTTCTAGCTTGGTAGACATTTGTGAAAGACAACAAAGAAATTCATGCTACCAATTTATAAATATAGTTAACCGTTGTAACTTGCATACATCCTTGCAGGGCACTAATTTGCCCATCAAACCAAATTACTAATTCATTAAACATGGTCAACCAAGTTGTGAAAAAAAAAATGGCGCAAACTAAAGAAAAAATTTATTCAGATGATTTTTTTTCTTTTAAAAGCAGTTTTACTATAAAGATGGTCAATAAGGCATCACATCATATTTCAAATTGGATAGCAAGAAAATTGATTTCAGAAAGAAACCATTATTACATCACAGCCAAGAAGATTTTATAATCTATATACTAGAAACAAATTTCTAACTCTTTTCAACTAGCATAATCATTTCCCATAGAACCTAAGAGGGTGCACATTACATCACAGCCAAGAACATCTTATATCTACGTACATTACATGTGCATATCAAGGAAACCACCTTTTAATATATGTGACAGATTAAGTATTTGTGCATGTGCACTATTGTAATGGAAGTTCCATATAGTAATAACACAAACACACAAATTACCTTGCTCACCCCCTACACAAAACACATACTTTGAACGCAAATATAGGCCAAAGCAATACAAGTGCAAAAGTACAAGACGCAGTTGAAGTAGCTACAAAGAGAGAATCCTCTTGCAGCAAACTGATAGAAACTAAGTTCCATCACTTGCATAAAGCTTTAGCATCCTTACTCTGCACACTAGTAAAACTAACATGCTCCAATGCACAATAAAATATATAATATGGCACACACAAAGAAACAAGCTTCCATAATCATGAGCAAAACTAACAGTAGTATGATGGAGAACAAAATCCTATACTTCCAAAAATATTAATTTACAGAAACTTGAAAATGCAAGGTAGAGGAGGCTTACTATTTCCAGACAGGAGGAAGCTTCTTGGTTTTCTTGTAGTAGCGAGCAAGCCTGTGAATCCTGCTCTCAACAAGAATCAAGCGGAACTTGGAATCCTTGTCCTTTCTATTCCTTTCCAAATGCTTCCTAATTGCAACAGCCTTCTTGATGAGGTGGTACAGATCCTCAGGAATTTCGGGTGCAAGTCCTAGCCAAGCAACACAACCAATAAGAAAAACATTCACAAATGAGAATGAAAATCATTCATGGAAAAAGTGCAGAAAAAATACAACAGAATTTCAAAAATTAAAACTTTCAATTTAAAATTCTATGACAGAACAAGCTGGCTCAGTATACCAATGGGCTCAAATAAGATGATAAGAGCCCAAAGAGTAAATTTTCTGAAACTTCAAGCTCCTACTGCAACTTGGCCAAACAATAAAATAACCAATTCAAGCATAACACCAAATAGTAGAAGGCATAGTAGCAGCTTTCTTCGCAATAAAATTGAACAAAGATTCATAGATAAGTAGACTTTTTACTTACCATGGGCCTTGAGGATACGCAATATCTTGCTTCCGGTAACGCTCCTAACCTGAGCAATTCCGTGAGAGTCACGAAGAATGACACCAATCTGGGAAGGGGTCAGTCCCTTCTTTGCAAACTTGCAGATATTATCGTCAACCTAAAATAGACAACAAGTCATATCATATCAAATCGCACCAACATGCACAAATAAATAAATAAAATCCCACTTCAATCGAGTCTAAATAAAACTCATTGGTTTTGCTACGTCTAGTTAACAAATTTAGCTATGCAGAAAGTGAAATCTTATATTCTTTTTTATCAGCAATCAAACAGAGTATAATAAAGTTTCCAATCCAGTAACAGACAGAGAAAAGTAATCAGTTCATAGGCTCACATCTTGGCTTGAAATCTTGAGCCAACTTGGTGGAGTCCTCTTGTATGGAAGAGCTGAAGCGGAAATACCCTTACTGCAAACCAAACAACAATCACAACATTACAAACTGCAAATAACTACATAAACACAAATTTATACACATGATGAATGTAAAGACAGGGAGAGACAGACCCTTTGCTGTGCATACGACCCATGGTGACGACGAAGGGGTTCAAGAAGGAGCTCTGAGTTCAGGTTTCAATCTACCTCTGCAACAAGCCGCAGCAAACCCTAGCTTCCTTATAGTAGATGACATGTTTAGGGTTTATATAACATTTATTAAATATGCCGTTTTACCCTTTTCATTTCTCTTAATGACAAACGTGTCCTCACCTTGGGTTTTTGTAAACTAATACAAGCCCATGTTCTATTTTAATGGATCGGTTGGTGTTTTCTTAGGCCCGTCTGACAACCCAAACAAATTGTTTCCATCGTCTATATTTACGGCCGAATTGCATTGTTTAAAATAGAAGTACTATCTACCCCCAAATTTTATCTAAGAAGACCCTTTCGTACAAATGAATCAAATTCTTGGATCTTCGTGTAATGAAAAGTATGCGTAGCAAAGTGTCGTTCAACATGCATACACTGAAATGTTGACATGAAACGCAAAAGAAAGCGAGGGAATATGACAAGAAATACGCTATAATAATAACATTGCTCAAATTAAGCCCAATTTTGTTATAATTCTGCCACCTTAAATATGGAGGAGAGTATCTTCCTACTACTCTCAACTGCTTTTTCCTGCATCTGATCACGACAAAACCTGGCTAATACTCTAAAGCATGGGACACAGAAAGCAAAAGAATCTCATCTCATCACCGTTTGGATATTGAAAGGGATAAAGAAGAGATCTAGCTAGCATGAAAATATAGCCAAAAGACAGAATACATATATATAGATTAAAAAGCAGCTTCTCAGGATATCCCTGGCATATACCAATTCTTCAAATGGTTTATTCTTCCTGCATTCCCTGATTGCAGTCCTTTTAAAAGCTCGTTCAACAGCCGATGATAAGACTCAGAAGGAGGCAGTTCAAGGCATGAAGCAGAAGCAGAAGCAGAAAGTGGTTGTGATAAGCAAAGCTGTTGTAGGGCACCTCTTAAGTGGCAGACAATGGTGATTATTATTTGTGCAATTAATATATTTTGGTATCTATACATATGTGTGTGTGTGTGTGTGTGTGTGTGTGTGTGTGTGTGTGTGTGTGTGTATGTGTGTGTGCGCGCAGCATTCAGTATCCCATGGATTTGCCAAAGGAGAGTTGCCCTATGACTGCTTTTGGCTTAATTTTAATCTCTCTTGCGAATTATTCCAAGCAGAAACTGCTTTTGGCTTAATTTTAATCTCTCTTGCGAATTATTCCAAGCAGAAACTACGAGTATGTTCGGAAGGGCATATAATACAGACTTCTCCAAGATAATGCTTCAGGTAATTATCTACTTTATATTTTCCTTGATTTGTACTTAAATGAATTTCTCCGTTTAATGTTAATCAATGCTAAAATCAGAAAGCCGAAAATTTGTAGTTTCCTGTCATACTGATCTATTGTTATACCCCATAACACACTGACATTTCCTTAGAAATGGTGGTTCGTGCACTGAATTAACATTGGCAACATCTTTTCTTGTGAAAAATCCAACGATCCGAGACTCCATTCCAGCATGTTGATGTTACTTATGGCAGTGATGAATGATGATAATGAGCTTGTAAAATTCTGCAACAAGTATATAGTTGCCAATGGCAACACACTGACATTTCCTTAGAAACGGTGGTTCGTGCACTGAATTAACATTGGCAACATCTTTTCTTGTGAAAAATCCAACGATCCGAGACTGCACTCCAGCATATTGATGTTACTTATGTCATTGATGAATGATGATAATGAGCTTGTGAAATTCTGCAACAAGTATATAGTTGCCAATGGTAATGATGCACTATTACATATATCATACATAAGCATCAGGCCGAAGTCCAATATAAGATTGTTGTAAATATACTGTAGTCAAGAATTATCGAGTTTGATAAACAAATTCTTACAAGGCCAGCACTCCATTTGCTTGAGAAGCCACTATGGATAAATGAATTGCCTGAAATTGTAAGATCCATTGCCATCGACAATTTCTATTGCGGGGAAAACTACGTGTTGTAAGCAACACTAATAATATTTCATATAATATTTGTAACTACAAAATTTTGAATTGAACAACGAGATAAAATAATGGATAAAATAGTTTATTTAGAATGAAAAATAGATAATGTTATTTGTAGTATTTGAAGGGTTTTATTAGAAATAATATATTTAATTTTTAAAAAATAAAATAAAAATAAACTTGGTACATTTGGGCTCAATTGGGCTCAACGAATGGGCCTCTTGGGTCAAGCCCATAAAGTTTTGTTCTTAAACAAGCCCAAAGTATATTTTAGAAAATAATAATAATTAGAATTTTATTCCTTGCGGTAACTGTAGAACTTACCAAATAGAAGAGAAATCATAATGTTATAACCATAGTCTTAAGCAATGAAAACAGCTGTTCCCATACACTATATACGAATGAGTACAAGCATCCTGATATGTTGGGCTAGGTCTAGCATATTTGTTTTTCCTTTTCCCTACCAACAGAAAGTAATGAGTTTCCTTTTACATGATTTTCTTTTTCAGTAGGGTTTTCCCCTCGCCGATCACCAGCTAGCTGTCTCGACATTTTTGCGAAGAAGAAAAGCAATATGCTTTACAGTTAGATGCTTAAACTACAACCCCAGCTCAGCAAGCACCGAAGAGATCATTGATTACCATAATTCATTATTTATCTAACTCATCATCCAATAAGTGTGCATGCTGAAAATCATGTTCGAAGAAATTTAATTCCTTACTTGAAGCGGAAGATCCAACAAAAAGATGCAAAGGTATTCATAATGTTGTGATAAAGGACTCTCAAAAGCTAAGCTAAAGCAACTCCACCCACAAAATTCCATAGCCACTCATTTTCTTTTTCTTCTCTAATTTTTTGGAAGTACTTCTGAGTGGAACTATAACTTAGTCTCGAGGTTCCATAGTTAGTCCATCCTTGTAGAATTTGTACAAGTCTCAAGTTCCAAAATTAGTCTACCTTGGTAGAATTTGTACAAGTTAAGCTACAGAAATTTGGAATTAATTAATGCCTTATACAATTGAGAATGCATGGTTTGAAATTAAGGAGTGACACACATGCATGCATAATATATATAGTAACATTGCTGAATTGAATCATTTTAATTTGCTTCAAACAGGTCATATATTAAAATGAAGTAAAGTCCCCATAAAGTGTGGGCACACCTGACCCTAGTTGGCATCATTAATAACTTTTTGCCCCATGATATGTATACATGGATAGTGATATGAATCCCCTTATCAAATTCGTCTCCTTTGCTAGTATTCCATCTTCTTTTATAAGCTTTTCATTTTCTTTAATCCTCTTATAACAAAAGAGATGCTCTTCAATTCGATCGATGTTGACTCGTAGGCACCACAAAGAAAAAAGGGTCCCAGCTCCTTCTTTATGTTGGATCTTGTAAATACCGTCGTGAGACTGGTGGGTACATGCAGAGTTGCCCAAACCTTGAAATCAGAATGTGTT
>JAXCLQ010035341.1:0-24139 GCA_035584115.1 Cedrela odorata | reverse complement strand
GAAGATGAAGGATTCAGATACTGCGAAGGAGTATACTACCAAATTGATGACTATTGTGAACTAAATCAAATTAGCTGGTTAAGATTTTCCAAATCAAAGGGTTGTGGAAAAAATAACGGTTAGTGTCCTGGACAGATTTGAATCGAAGATTTCAGCCATAAAGAAGTCATGTGACTTGACTACTCTCTCTATAACTGAATTAATCAACAAACTACAAGCCCAAGAGCAAAGGGATGCAATCCGTAATGAGGAGCATGTTGAAGGTGCCTTTAATGCCAAGTTCAAAGACAAGAAACCCATTGACAAAGATAATAAAAAGGCAATTAAAGATCAGGGGAGCAAGGGAAAAGGAGGAGCATCAAGAAAGGGAAAATTTTCTCCTTGTCGTTTCTGCAAAAAAACTAACCATGATGAGAAGAATTGCCGGTTTAAAAACAAGCAAATTTATCATTGTGATTATTGTGATAAAGATGGTCATACTGAGAGGTTTTGTCATGCCAAGCAAAACAAATCATCTCAACAGTTCCCGTAACAAGCAAATCGTGCAGATGATCAAAAATAAGAAACAACTTTCTTGTTTATGGCTTCTCATGTTGTTAAAACAGATTTAAATTCATAACTTATTAACAGCGGCTGCACACTCACATAGCTAAAAATATCAGTCTTTTTAGCCACATTGATTCATTTATAAAGACAAAGGTGTTCCTTGGCAATGGAGAGACGGTATTAGTTGAAGGCAAATGTACTGTCACCATGCATACTAAGCAAAGTCAAAAGAAAATTTCTATTGTTTTATTTATTCTGAGATTATCTCAAAACTTGCTTAGTATTGCTCAGTTGTTGTATAACAATTTTTCTGTGTTTTTCAAAGATCATGTCTGTATTATTTATGACCCACAAGAAATAGAGATTGTAAGGGTCAAAATGGTTGACAACACATTCTTTTTGAATGGTGAATCTATATGTCATCATACTCTAAATGCCAAAGTTGAAGAAAGCAAAAAATGGCATTATCACTTTGGGCACTACAACAACAAAGCTTTGAAAATTTTGTATTCTTTTAACATGGTTGGAGATTTTCCTATTTTTGATTCCTTTAGGCAGATTTGTGAAAGTGGCCAAGAAGGGAAGATGCATAAGCTACCTTTTCCAAAAGGTGGTGGTTTGAGAGCTAAGGAGAAGCTTGAATTAGTGCACATTGATGTTTGTTGTCCTATGTGTACCACTTCTTCTGGTAACAACAAATATTTCATCCTTTTTATTGTTGATTTGACAAGGATGACTTGGATTTATTTTTTGAGAGACAAAGCACAAATTTTTGATGTTTTTAAGAAGTTTGTGAATTTGATTAAAACTCAAAATATTTGTAAGCTCAAAACTTTGAGATCTAATAATGGGAAGGAATATATTTCTAAGCAATTTGATAAGTTTTGTGAAGATTTTGGAATTTAACACCAACTATCCATTGTCTACACTCCACAACAAAATGAAGTATTTGAAAGAAAGAATAGAACTGTGATAGAAATGGCAAGATGTTTACTTTTTGGGAAGAATTTGCCAAAGAATTTCTAGGTAGAAGCTATTTGTATTGCTGTTTACTTACTCAACAGACTACCTACAAGGGCAGTAATGGGAAAGACTCCTTATGAAGCTTGGTCAGGTATAAAACCTTCCATTAAAAACCTCAAGATTTTTGGATTTATTTGTTATTCTTTTGTTCCTTTTGTGAAGAGATCCAAACTTGAAAAGAAGGTGATAAAAGAAATATTTATTGGGTATGCTCCAAATTCAAAGGGGTATAAAATTTTTAATTTCAAGACTAAAGAAGTTATTTTGAGTTGGGATGTCGTCATCGACGAAGACTCTTATTGGGATTTTGAGCAAAAAAAAGTTGCGAAAGACTCGTCTACTAATATTGAAGGTTTGAAATTAGTTGAGTCTTCTTTTGACTCAATTGATTCTGATTCTCCCTTAGATGATGATGCCTTAGTTGAAGCCATAAAAGACGGTTCAAATTATAAGGTAAAATCACTTGCCGATGTATATTAAAGATGCAATTTTCTTGTTGTTGAACCTAATAGCTATTATGAAGCTTCACAATTTACTGATTGGATTGCTACTATGGAAGTTGAAATGGAGATGATTAAAAAAAAAAAAAATACATGGGAGCTTGTTGAGCAACCTTAAGGCAAGAACATCATTAGTGTGAAATGGGTGTGAAATGGGTGAAGTATAATTCTGATGGCTCTATTAATAAATACAAAGCGAGATTGGTTGTGAAACGCTATGCACAACAGCCTGCAGTTGATTATAGAGACACATTTGCACTGGTCGCATGGCATGACACCATAAGGTTGATTGTTGCTTTAGCAGTACAGTTGGGGTGGAAAATATTTCATTTGGATGTAAAATCAGCATTTTTGAATGGTGATCTTGAGGAGGAGATCTATGTAAGCCAACCTGAAGGGTTTATAAAAGATGGTAAAAAAGACAAAGTATATCATCTGAAAAAAGCTCTTCATGGATTGAAGCTAGCACCATAGGCTTGGTACAGCAAAGTTGATTCTTATTTGATTCAACAGGGATTTAGGAGAAGTATAAGTGAAGCTACTCTATACGTAAAGGCTGGTGAAAATTCTGAACAACTCATTCTTTCTTTTTATGTTGACGATATGCTTGTAACTGGGAATGATTATCAAATGCTATAAAATTTTAAAATTGAGATGAAAAAGATGTTTGAAATGTCAGATCTAGGTCACATGTATTATTTTTTTGGCATGGAGATTCATCAAAAAGAAAAGAGAATTTTCATTTCTCAAAAGAAATATGCCCAAGACATTTTGAAGAAATTCAATATAAACACATGCAAAGCTGTTTCTACTCCTTTAACTTTGAATTTAAGAGTCTTTAAGAATGATGGTGAGAAACTCTCTAATCCTACAAACTTTATAAGTTTAATAGGAAGTTTGCTATATTTGATGGCATCGAGATCGGATTTGGTGTTTGCTGCAAGTATGCTCTCAAGATATATGAATTCTCCTAGTGAAGTTCATTTTGGTATTGTTAAAAGGGTGTTAAGATACTTGAAGGGTACACTTGATATTAGAATTTGGTTTAAGTCCATTGGTGACTTGAAATTGATTGGATATGCTGATAGTGATTAGGCTGGTTGTGTTGATGATTCCAAAAGCACTTCAAGTTATGTTTTTTCTCTTGGCACAAGGGTTTTCTCTTGGAATTCAAAGAAGCAAGAAGTTGTGGCTCAATTCACAGCTGAAGTTGAATATATTGCAGCAACAGCAGCTGCAAATCAAGCAATATAGCTTCGTAAATTGCTTGGTGATTTGGGATATGAATAAGAGGAGCCTACAAAATTGTTTATGATAACAAGTCTACTATTGCTATCACCTCCAATCCAGTACAGCATGGTAGAACAAAATACATTAAAGTCAAGTTTCATTTATTGAGAGAAGCTGAGAAAGAATCAAGTCACGCATTGCAATTCATAATTTCAACTTGATGACATTCTCACAAAATCTCTACTATATAGATAATTTGAAGTTTTATGAAATAAGTTGGGTGTGACAAAGAAAAAACTCAAAGAGGAGTGTTAAGATTTTTGAGTTTTCTCTTTAATTAAAGTGGTTTAATTTTTTCTGTTATGTTTTGCTTTATATTTTTTTTCTCAACTGAAATTTGTTTTATGTATTTGAGTTATGTTTCTCTTCTTCATTTTTCAAGTTAATATAAAATAAAAGAGTGTTGCTCTATTTCTCTTCTCATTTATTCTTTTTGTTGACTTTAACAATTTAGATTAAAAAAAAAAAAACCCGATGTCTGGCGTCTAATGTGGTAAAAGTCTGCAAGCTGTGGATTAAATATTCCTTTTCTTTTGGGTGTGGATATCTCTTTCAACTACTCATTTCTTCTCTTTCGCTAGAGAAATTCCGAAGGAAAAAAAGAAATTGAGCCCGCTGCTATGCTTTACTGGAAATGGGAGGTTGTTGGGAGAATTTCAACAATCACGTCCTTGATTCTTTATTGGTTTGATTCATACAGATAAAGGGAAGAGGAGTTTGGATGAATACACGACCAGTGTATTATAATTATGTGTTATTATTTATACGACTCCCCTCTCTGTCTCTCTCACACTATTTGATTCACAATAAAAGTTACATGTATCTAATCTACAAAAGCAAAATTCTTGTATGGTTATCATATTAAATATTAATAAATATTTGAGGTTTACAGAATCTTTATTTGTTATTCTTATTTTTGGATTAAGCAGAAAGAATTCTTTTTCTTATCATAGCATTTTGTTTGATAACAGCAAGACAAAAAGGGGAAAACAAAACGAATGAAGGGAATGACCGAGTGTGTGTATAACCAACTGAATACTGAAATTATGAATTTTGTATATTTAAAAAGAATTCAGTAACTGAAGTATTCTGCTTAATCCAAAAACAAGAGCAAAAAGGAAACGGAAAACAAAACGGCTTAAGGGAGTGGCCGAGTGTGTGTATAACGGCTGCAATATTCCCTTGGAGTTGGTTATACAATCTTCAGTTGATTTCATAGAAAAATATATTTTTAAAATATACAAATTTCAGAATTTCAGTATTCAGTTGATTATACGCACACTCTATTTATTATTTTTATCCTGTGATTCTATATATTCTTATCTTATACCGTATAATTAATAGGGCTTTTCATTTTATATCATATTTAATTAAACTGTAGTATATGAACAATCTATATTGTACATAAATTTGAAACAGAAAATATATATCCATGTAGGTAAGGCTCTCACCATAAGATTGAGTAAAATTCATTCATGGGGTATCAATGAAGTGATATGAAGATTGTTATTGCTGCCAAATATCGAAGATATGCTTCAAAGAATTGAAGCCTCAGTGCAACCCTACATGCAAATTTACTATTTTCCATATTTTTCTAAAAAAATCAGCTATTTTCCATGTAAAATGAAGATTTAAGTAAGTACAAGTGCCACAATACAAAAGAGTTTAGAGCCAGACTTGTATGACAATTATTTTCCACAACACTGAACCAATTGCAATTGAATGTTTTGTATAAGAAGAAAACCAAATATGTAAAACACAACATGTTACTGAAAATTAGTTTGTAGATACAGAAAGCATATGAATTTTTTTCTCTCCCTTTTTCCCTTTGCTGTATCTGCCAAAGTGATAAGATAACAAGACATCTGAGAAGGGAGGATCCAGACTCAAACCCATCATCAGACAAGAAAAGGGTGGGGCATGGTGTGCCATCTTTTAAGGCATCCAATCGTATAGCAGAAAAGCTGAAGGAAGCATAACAATGCCAATCATGGTTGCCCCCTCAAATGCAACAATAAACGCTTGGCATAATTATCAAGTAGGCTGATTAGGCTGTTGAAAGTTGATTGGCCGCTGTCAGTTCTGCTAGCTGCTTCCTGCCAAGATTGGTTACAAGTTCCATGGAGATGAAGTGTTTCGGTAGATTTGCAAACTCTTCCTCTTTAAAATTGTAAATTGGTTGAAGCTTTTTAGCTTCTTGATCAGCTGCTTCAGCCTCGGAAAGTAAAAGGTTAGCTTCTTCAAGGTCACCCAATTCTAGGGCAGCTGATCTTTCTGCTGTAGCAGCACCGGCAATTATAAGTAACCTCTGGAATCTAGCCATTGCCACCTCTTTCTCCTTAGACAAAATCAGTCCTTCAATCTCCTGCAACCGGTTAATAGTGTCTCTAATATTTTCCTCAAGCTTCCCAAGCTCCAAAATGGCCTTTTCCATTTCAATCTGTAAGCCATCCTTTTCAACACACAGTGACTTGGCCTCAGCAGCTACTCGTGCAGCTTCCTTGAAATTTCTCGCAGCAGCAGCAACTTTCTTTTCTGCTTCAAGCTCTGGTGCTCTTTTGTCTATGAAAAATATATTCTGTTTTATGGATGCTATGCTTTGCTGGATGCTTGATTTTGTTGAAGATAGTTCCTAGAAGGTGAAGAAGGATGTAGAGTCAGCAAATAGCATCAGATACAACAAAAATGGGTACTACGGCAATACAAATCAGTAAATGTCTGCATTTTGAAAATACATCATTAACTTCTCAAGCTTTCTCCAATGCAAGAGGAGACGTGAGCAAAACAGATAAGAGCAAGCCACTTTAGCTATATATTCACAATCAAGCATAGTTTTGACATTTTAGCATCCTACGAACGCCAATGCAAAGAATATTGGGCTGCATATTTCCCGTTTTGAGGAGTCTAGCATCAACAGGGGAAACTTTCCAAGTATAAAATTTGAAATTACTTCTAATACCATTATAAGATTGTAGCATCATATTAGATGAAATCCCACAAAATAGTTGAGAAGCAAACCTGTAGGGAAGTTCTTGCTGCAGAAACCTCCTGCTGGAGCATCTGCACATCTTCTGAAAGCTTCTCCTCAGTCTTCACAAGCCTCACTTTATCTTCCTTGGACTTTAAAACGGATAACATCAGACTTCTTCTCAGTTCCACAACTTCCCGATACTCTTTTGCCTCATCTGAAGAAACTCTGGCAAGTTCCTTAAGATTTGTTGCTCTGTGTACTTCGTCGTTTAGGAACTCATCAATTTCCTTCTTCTTCGTTGACAGAGCTTCACTCTCCAAGTCCAACTGAGAAAGGGTAGATTGCAAGTTATCATACTTTTCATCAACGCTAGATTGGAACTCCTTAAAGCCAGAGACCACATTAAAGATCCTTTCATCAACTTCTTGGATTTTCAAGTCATTTTCAGCTATCTCCTTTTCCTTCTCTCTCACTAAAGCAAGTAGTTTTTGCAGTTCATCTGTCAGAATATACTTTCTCTTACAGAGAAATTCTTTTTCTCTCCTGTCATCTTCAATTGAATGCTCAATTGAATTATTCAACACACCTCGAGCTTCATTAACTAAATGCGATTCGATTTCTAGTTCTATCTTCCTGCCCTCCAAGGCTTCAGTTGATGAAAGCCATTTATCCATTTCTTCTGAAGACAGTGCTTCTGCTTTCTTCAAAACTGTATCAGCATTATTTGAAGCATCCTGGAAAAAAGTAATAAGGTTGAACCAAATTTCAAACTTTTAGCTTTTGGATGGGAAAAATTTGTGATCTAAATACGGCAATCAGATTGGATGGGCAGCCTAAAGAAGGTAGATCAAACAAATACAGATAAAATAGAAGAAGATATGATTTGAATATAGTGTACTGACAGCAGAGAAATGGTCGAGTAGGGAAGCACAGTGTTCCTCGGCAGCAATCTGGGCAGCAAGAACCTCGTGCATTTTGGAATCAATAGCATCGCAGTGGGATTCAGCATCTCTGAGAGCAATTAAAAGAGATTGTTTGTGATTCGCAGCAGCAGCGAGGTCGTCGCTGATCCTCTGGGCAGTCTCAAAATCTTCAGCCTCACAGGCCTCATCCAACTGCTTTTCAAGTTGAGAGTGGCGTAAGGACGAAAATTCAAGATCATCCACAGCTTTCCTTCTTCTGCGGATGGATTCCTTACGTGCTTCAGAGACAGAGGCCGCCGATTCACGAGCATGGCCGAGTTTCTCGGAAATCAGGGTTTTTAGATGCTCAAATCTTTGATGAGGATCATTATTATTATTATTATCGGCGTCTTTGTCTTTAATTGCAGATACGCTTGAATTAGAAGAAGCATCATCAATTATATAATCATCATCGTCATCGTCATTATCAGCCGGCGCACTGGGCTGCGGAGGCATATCTCTACCATATCCGATCCGTAAGCCAGCGGCTCTCTTTTTCTTTCTGGAATTCTTTGTTCTCGTAACGGAAGGGGAGGACAATGATTGGTCCTGCTCCCCTGGAGTTTGAAGGGTCAGGTCAGAGAATAGATTCTCGTCAAGTGGCTCAGGTGTTGTTGCTACTGCTGCTGTTGTTGCTTCTTCCGTGGAAGTATCGATAGATTGAGATTGTAATTGAGATTTAGGGTGATCACTTTGATCTGAAGCCAACTGTGATGGTGTAAACAACACCATTCCTTCAAACAGCGAATCCATATCATCGTCTTCCATTTCTTGCTGGCTCGGTCGCGCACACAGCTCTGCTCTTTTGCCTTAAATCAATCAAAACAAAACAGAGCACGCACGACTCTGCTTATGCTTTTCTTCTGCAAATGCTCCGACGTATTTTTTTTATTATTTACCCATTTACTGTGATATGTTCTGGGCCTGATGAAAATTGGTTGGGCAGGGCCTGGGTGCTTTTTTCTCGGATTGTCTCATTGAACCCAAATTGCACCGCCCTTGTTTCTCAATGCATTGTTAACGTATTGCACGAAATGGTGTAATCCAAATATTTTCGAGGAGTTTTTAGTACTACTTATTATTTATCTACTGTAATCAATTTTTGCAAGGCCCATAGACCCGTGACACCAAACCCAAATCTATCATGTCAGAGTCAGGAAAGATATTATCTCAAATAGAATATATAATAATTTTAAGTTCTATGTATGTATGTATGTATGTATGTATGTATGTCTGTAACAATGATTAAACGTATGGAATGGAAGAAATCATCACAAAATAGAAGCAAACGGTTCTAACGGATCAAAATGGGTGAGTGGTGGAGGATATATGTATTATTTATATGCATGATAAGACTTTACTTTTTGAGGTTGGAATTGGGTTTCTTACATAATTAGTGACTGTTTCTGTTTGTTATGGAGATGGTCTTATTAGTGACTGCCCCACCGCCTGCTGCTTCACAGGAGTCTGACATTAATAATTGAGTTTCCAATTTCAATTCCTCTCTTCTCCGCTATATACGTGTTTCCTTAGCTGGCCTTGTCTTCCGCATCAAGCTTTCTCCTTCTTCTTTTCCTCGTTCACTTTCACACTGCATTTCTTCCTCAAGACCTACAATTCTATATTATTATTCTTCTTCCTCAAACTTAACTACCCTTTCTTTGTTCATATAATTATTCTGTTATATCTTTATACGAATATTGACAGCAATTCATTCAGCTCCATACCTTATTTTTTAAAAGCCAAGCCTAGCCTAGCCAACCACATCAGCTCAGTTACTCCTCCTACTCTGGAATTAAGTTTTAAGTCTATCTTCTTTATTTTTAAAGCTAAAAGTAATATAATTTAATTAAGCCGCAGCTTTTCAGGACAAAATTATGTTAATTTTAAGTAGAGGGCCCGAGCAACTCACTCTCCCTTGCTCTCTATTATATGTATGTATGTATGTATGTATGTATACAACTCATTGGGTTCTTTAGCTTGATTTTGATATTCGTCCATTACAATCAAAGAAAGAGGTCGTCGAGTAGAGGCAAGAGTGAAGCAATGAAAGCAGAGCAATCTCCCAATTAAAGCTAACTTTGGAATCAAGGCGAAATTAAAAAGATAGAAATATGATTGGCATTGTGAAGAAGCTATGGTGCTGCGGAGCTAAGAGTTTCCCCTCAGACTCAGAGACGGACAATATCCCAGAAGAAGGTCATGTACGTGTGTTTGTGGGAAAAGAGGTGCAGTTCAAGTTTGAAATGGAAGCCAATTACCCAAACCATCCTCTCTTCGAGAACTTGCTTAAACTTTCCGAGGAAGAATTTGGTTATTCATACGACGGAGCCCTAAGGATAGCATGCGAGATTGATCTCTTTCAGTACCTTCTTCATCTTCTCAAGACCGGTAATCTCTCCGCTCATTATATGGAACTTCCTGATCTCATTTCAAAGTTTTACACCGATAATGCTACTACTTCTAATCATAATCATCATCATCATCATCATCAATGACTTTACTTCTTCGTCAAATTTTGTTTTTATCCCAAATGAAGACCAATAATTTTATGCTGCCTTCTCACTCTTTTTTCTAGATTTTTTGTTTTGTTAGGATTCTATACGCATTCTTTCACGAAATATTCTTGTTGATCGATCCCTCTTCTTGTAATTGTCAATCTATTCTTTGACATTATTGTAATACAGAGTACACTAGATCCAAACAAAAAAGTTACAAATGGTTTATTATACCATTTAATTAACTTAGGCCCTTTTTAGATTAGTTTCCTTATTTAGAATGGGATATCAGTTGCACAACAAATTCAGGCTCTTATATGGTTATATGATTTTGCTTTCAATTAACTACTATATTCACCATTTATTTTTTCGTTCTTATTATTGTTTACCCATATTCAAATTGCTATTTGCCATTTGCTCCTTTCTTCATTTATTTTAACCAAACTCTGCATTTTCTTATTACACTTAAAAAAAAAATGGAAATCAAAATATAGAAAAGAAAAGGAATTGTTAAAAACCAAATTGCATTTTATGTTTTCTAAGTTGGATCGACTGGACTGGTAGTCTATTTACTATTTCTTTACAGCTTATTATTAATTGATGTGACAGTTTATGCAGTATATATTAATTTAAGAATCATGTATATCTTACAAATATTATGATCAATAAATTATAGAATGATCTCTTTCATAAACATCCAGTTATCTAAATATTTTCTTATAAAACAGAGCATACATTCCTGGTACCGGAAGGACCTAATCTAAAGTGAATTATAGTGATATTTAGGAGCAACTTGGTTCATAAGTCTATGCCGATATCGCAAATTAAAATTAAGGTGCATAAATCCATCCGAATCGATGGAGTAGATCGCAATTCAAATGCTTTAAGCAGTCCATACGGGCAATCGATCGGCCGACCAAAAAGTAATAAAACTCCATTGATCCATGGTCCATCTCTCTTTGAATTTAGAAAGGGTGAAAATGTCTTATGTTACAGACTTACAAATCTGATGCACAAAATAACTGGAAGTTAAATTCATTGAATATTGATTTTTCGTCGCCCCCACCACTCCCTCCCCCCCCAAAAAAAAAAAAAAAAAAAAAAAAAAAAAAATTTCCGGAAGACAAAAATGAGGTTGTTGCACCAAATACGTAGCCGCTATTGGCAAGTGCGGCCAACGATAGTAAGCATTTTTTACGGACCAGAGGAGATGTCGATCAAGGAATATTTCAGTGGAGCGACGTAAAGCAGGCTGCGGTCAAAGCATTACAGGCATTTGCAACATGCTTGAAGGCTGCGACAGTCTATGTTTTGTGCCTTATTAATTGCGAACAGTTAGATTCTACAATCAGTAACACTACTTTCGCGCCAAACACCACTATAAGCATTTTCAATGATTTATGCCAACCAAAAATAATAAAATAAAAGCAACACTCCAATAGGAAAAATAAGTGATCGCTAGTTTTAAAAGGTCATTTTCCACCCACATAGTCGGTAACAATAACACAAGGTTTCAAAACTTATCTGCTTCAGAATATTTTTAGTTGAGCTTGCTCCAATTGATATATTTGCTTCAACTCAGTGATACAACCGCATGAAAATTATTGGTTGAATTCTTACCACAACCACCCACGGCCCTTGCGAACCACTTAATGATGGATTAAAGGACTTCTAATGCCAGAGATCTCATTGCTAACAAATGACCGAGAAGCGATTAAGCTAAAACATAAATTTTACGTTTCATTGTCCCTGATCTCTTTTCACATGACACAATAATCAAAAGAAAAAAAAAGATAAAAAGAATTAAACAAGAAACAAAATTTCAATGAATAGGAACACGATTTCTAAAATAAATGTGTAGAAGGGTGGTCCAACATATGAACAGAGAAAGTCTTGCTGCTGCTTAAATGAGGCAAAGATACAGACTAAGAGGAATTAAAACAAATGAAAATACCTGAATTTCTGGCAAAAAATAGGTCTACTAGCCCTTAAACTGACCAAGTTCAACATCTTTAATAGGAGTGTTATCTACTCCCTCCTTCAAAAGTCTAATTTCCTCTTCAGTAAGGCTGTTCTTTGAATGTGGTGAAGTCTTGGTATTTGTCTGCTTTTCAGACTCTACAGCCCAACTATATATCACCATGCCAACAACAGCAAGAATCATCCCGCTTATATTCTTGAAAGTCATTTCAGAATCAAAAAGAAGCCATCCCAATGTGAGAACACAAACTGTTTTCATGTGACCTAACACCTGGAAAGAAACTGCCGAAAATCGCCCGATGCACAGATACTGACTCACATTGCAGAACACTGCTAGCGTGCATGACAGAAAAATAAAACACTGCACATATTTACAACAGTCATTAGATAGAGTTAACACAAGTTTTCATGCGTATGGATCCATGAATGGATGCAACAAAAATAAGGAAGGTAGACTGAAGTCAGAGAAAGAATGAATACTCACAATGACCCCAGGAGACATCTTATAATTTGTTATAAATTTGCCATTGAGGTAGTAATCAACAAATGGACCAAGAATAAGGAGAGAAAGGGCTTGAATTGGAGCCGTCTTACTCAATAATTCAAAAGAGCCAATTGAGTACTTCTTTTGTAAGGAACCTATTGTCTGCTCATCAGAAAACGTGAAATAAATTAACGTTGACAAAGGCTATGGAAACTATGATAAACACATACAAGCAGTATTCTCACAAGTACTTTCACGTATATCCTTTTCAATGTATTCTCATTTTAGAGGTTTTTTCCATTGCAAAGTGAAATAAAAGAAAAACACCAACAACAGGGGCATCGACCGGGTACTTGGTGTATCAACTACTTTTTTGTGTTGTGGCCTAAAACAGGAAATTAGAAGATAACACGTCAACAAAGGATTCCTCAAAATTCTGACTCAAGTCATTTGACAAATATATTGACATTATAAAGTATTATGAATTTTGATGGTTCAAACTTTTAGCATTATTGAAAGAAAACTGCATAATCACATCTGCAACCAAAAGTCAACAAAGAAAATGCTTAGGGATGTTGTACTATTCAAGTTTCGTTCGGAACTAATAAAATGCAGCCAGTTCCAATATTTTGTAGTTTCTTTCCCATCTACAATCTCTTGTCAGATCTTCATACATATATAAAGTTTATGAAATAGGAATCCATCCATATTCCACATTCAGATTAAAAAACACTAGCTCAGTTTATACTATTTATGGTTTGGAATGTTCACAAAAAAATTAGTTTCCACATTGATTACAATCAAACTAGGCTTTCTTCTACCTCAGTCAAATTAAATCCAAACCATTGTCCAATGCTCTCTTGGAGAGCAATGCTGAGGTAGCACCAAGGCAGGAGAGAAGTGCAGACATTGGTCATATATGTCCTCAATCACGCATTTACAAAGGTTGATCCCAAAACTAAATGCTTCTCTCTCAGCTGAACTTGTACTTTTACAATCAATTTGTTTTGATTAGATTTTATACAAGTTCACTTGTAAAACCAAGATTACTACTTCTAAACTTCTAACAGAATCAATTAGTTAATCTCATATCATTTAACTAATATATTGAATGAAAATAGAGTATTCCTTCACTGCAACTACAAAGGATTAAGGACAGAACAAAAATTATAGCAAAAGTCAATGGGACTAGTAACCAAGATCATGGGATTGTGTCTCAAAGGTACTGCCTCTAGAGCTACTACAAACTTAGTGGACATAATATCAGAAATACTCACAATCTGCTGCAAAGATGTAGAGAGTACCGCTACACAGGCACATATAAAACCTTTGGCATTAACTTTGACATCAGTTACTGTGCAAACACCCACACCTAGAACCACAACCACAACAGCCATTTTCACTTCTTTCGAGTAGCGTTTACTGTGAATAATCCACTCCATGATGCACACCACTGGAATCATGCTCAGTTTGGAGACCTACGAACATCAGAAAGAGTTAATTAACAACCCATGTATCAATCGTTATGGTGGCAACCTGTATTCAATTTGTTGTCCATGGTTGTAGTCATCCTACAAGAGCAGGTATGGCTTTTGTGGCTCTAATCCTATTGAATATTTGAATTTTGAATTGCTCCAAAAACATGAGATAATCATCATAACTGCAGTTTATATTATTATTTATTAGAAATTAAAGACATACTTGATAAAAACCGACAGAATTGAGCATGAGACTGAAGTTCATGCCGGCTATAGACATATTGGCAACAACTGAGAACCACAGGAGCTCCCACAAAGGAACGTGCTTGGATGCTGATAATCCAGTAGCATTAGACACCAGACCCACCAACGCCGTTACAGCAAAGTGAAACCCCGTTAAGGTTGTTGCTGAGAATTGAAGGAACAAAATATAAAGAGATAGTTTAAAGATTAGACTAATATTGACAAAACTTATGGTTTATGGAATGAAACTTATGGATCCAAGAAGAGATCGAAGTAATTTAGTTCAAAAGAAGAATTAAATATATAATTAATAAAGTAATTGAAAGTTACGAACAAAATCTCTTTGGAAGGATAATAATATACAAATAATTGAAACAACGAGTAAAAGAAAGAAGAATATAATATCAGATCGGAAAGAGGAGACAGACCAAAGCTAAAAGCGTAACCGAAGGAGGACATGAGCTGCTTATTGGTCATTATTAATCCGACAGAGCTTATGACGTTCATGGCCCACGCCCCCATATCTGAAACCGCCGACGGTTTCTTCTCGCTCTCCATCTCTAATTCTTCTGAATATTGAGAAAAACTATTTGAGGATGAAGAGATCTCAATTACACGCTATGATATGGATGGATTTCGAAATTGTCTTCTCTTGTTTTGTAAATATATGATGTAATGTATGTCAATGTGCAATAATTAAATTCAGGAATTCTGTGTCCCTATCTGACTATATGAGAATTGAAACAAAACAAGAAAAATAAAAAGAAGAGAGATCTAGACTACGAAGGAAGGTAGAGAGAGAGAGAGGAAGAGTCTGCGTTTGCGTTTGCTAAGGTGTATCGTGTTTTATGGCTGGTTAGTGATTTGGAAGGAAGGAAGAAAGGCAGGCAGGCACGGCTCAATCCCAAATGCCCCCGTCGTTCTTCACACCCTTCACCTTCACATACACTCTCTCTTCTCTCTTTCTCACAAATATTATCTTTCTTATATCTCTCTCTTAATCAGTCAACTCTTTACACCCTAATTCCCGTTGTAGATATTGTTTTGTGTTAGATCTACACGTTCTTTTCTTCTTCCGCGCTTTTTCTCGTTACATTCCGCACCGCATTCTAATTGAAAACAAAAAGAAAATATTACTGTTTTTTTTTTTTTAAATTTTAATTATAATCTATTAATTGTTACAATACTAAATAAATATATAAGAATTTTCAACACTTCTATTGGTTGTTGCTAAATAAACATGTGAGTTTTCAACAGTTGACCTTGTCAGTTTAATAAAAAGCACACTAATAGCTTAATAACCTCAAATAATTTTAACTAAGAACATTTCTGATTTCAGTCTCTTCCCAATTTATTTTGTTACACCTCAACTAGAATGCAATTTTCCTTGTGCGAACACATATCTTCCATCGGCAGCCTTTCATCACATGATTCAACTTGTCGCAAGTGCCATTAGTCATTGTAGAATGTTACTTGATATGGCACATTTTCAGATTCTTCGCACATGTAATTAAAATATACATCACAGGGAGGCATCTACAATTTCAAGTCATGTTTAAGAACTATCTTTTGTGGTATATAACGGTATAATAATCAACGGCCCGATCGATTCTCGCTTTGCTTGGGCTGGCATGAATCAACGTGGCGCCCAATCATGTCAAATCATTTCTAAACACTAAAAATTAAAAAAAAAAAGCCAGGTTATTTTATTTACACCTAAAAGAACAGTAAATGTAAATTTTGCCTTTTGAATTTCCCTTTACCCAGTTCATCCTCATTTCTAAGAGCATCCTTCATTTTGCAAAAGCTAAACCTTTAGCTTTAACTAGCATTCATCAGAAAATAGTACCACGGGTAAATTACATTACCATATCATGAAAAGCAATGATACACGAAACTCCCAATAAAAAACACACTAAGCAAAAATCTTTAATCTAAATGTACACCTGTGACTCCCAAAAATACTCAGTAATAAACACACAAAGAAACGGAAACCAATGCAACAGGATACTACACCGCTCATTCAAATGATGACTAGGCAGCCAATGGAATCCAGATAGAATCAATGGAAATAACTACCTTCTGCAACAATCTGCCCTTCTATCTAGGCATACTTCGCGGATATCAATCATGAATAAAATACACAATGTCCACTCACTTTGCAGTGGGTCGTGCTTTCAAGGTCATCTACTCCAATAAATGCAAGCTCCAGTCCCAGACCCTACTGCACTCATAACATTATACATATAATAGGTATAATTGACAACATGGCTCGTTGGATCAAATTCTTCATCCTCATTCATTGCCTGTTGAAGGATGTCCTTGAGCACCCTTTGGTGCTGTCGGTATTGGGAAGCTATGGATTAACTGAGCATCTGAGCAGTTCAGGCCTTCCACATACGGATTCTAGTGTCCAATTATAAGGGGAAAATAGAGGAAAAATAAAGATCAAATGACACGGACAAGAAGTAGGACACATACATGCATTTCTTGAGACTAAAATAAATCCACGGTAAAGCTTATACACTTTAAGGAACACATCAAACCGTGTGCTTGCATCCCAGAGAATTTTCCATACAATAACTCTCTCAAAATATATTGGACTAATAATTTATTTATTTTTTGATGAGAAACAGAGACTCTAATAAGAATCAGTAACAGCTGATCACAGTTAACATTTTTGTTTTTGACAGAAAAGAATGGGATAATGTTAACTTTCTATTATTAATATTATGAGGACAAGACAATGACCAAAATGAAACATAATAATGAACTATTTTACGCTACACAAGTCTGCTATGTCTGACATGCTACCTCTTTGAAGTTTTGATTACTTCTTCCCAAATTCAGATTTGACAAGAATAAAACTAGAATGAATAATTAACTTTTATTTCCTATCAATGATGTCAAAACCATTTTCTTCGGTGACAAACTGTCAGCAAATGCTTGACTCCATGTTGTAGAAATGAAAATAATGAACTTATCACCTGGAAGAAAAGATGTACCTGTGATGTAGACTGAGATGATTCTTCATGATTTGAAGATTTTGGTGATGTATTAGCAGAACAAGCATCATTGCGAGAATCACTTCCATTCAGTTTATGCACTCCACTACTTAGCCCCGGCTCACTCTCACTTCCATTGGCTGACTTGGCCCTCTATATTAGTGCCACGATTTCCGAATAAGTTAGGCAGTTAGTGGATAATTAACTGAAAAAAATGCAGCAAACTGTGAACAAAAGAGCAAGTGCCAATACCTGGAAGATTTTGCCAAGTGTTTTCAACCCCTTTGCTCGCGCACTAAGCTCTTCTTTCTTGGCATTGTTATCTTGAAGAACCTAAAATAAACACTCATAGATTATCACCAAATAAAAAGACCTAGTGTCTCACATAATGAAAGCCAGAAACCACAAATAAGAAAAAAATTAGGAAAACAACCATCTGACAAACTCGGGAAAGTGTGGCTTCAATGTCAGCCACATTAATCTTCCACAGAGAATTTATCATCAACTTCTTGTGGGACTCTACGTACTCTTCAAGCTCTTCCTCAGTATAGTTTCCTTCAGCATTAAGCTGCTTTTTCATGTCCTCCTGCAGCTGGATCAATGCAATGGCACCTAGTAGCAAAAGGACAGTTCACTAGATTTTATGAATTTTGCTTGAGGCAGATAATTTCTTTCTTGTAGAGATTTGAAAGACAAACTCCAGTCCCACTCCATCCCGTCACTATTTGGTAATTAGTTTTTCTAATATCAGACTTTAATTTTTGTAACATTGTCATCTAAACACTGCATGCCTAGAAGCAACAAAGTTGGTAAAAGCTCATATTAAAATTCCCTGCAAAAGCCCTCACATGTCTATATGAAATATATATACAGTACTGAAAAGGATAAACCAAAATTCCAAGAACATGCAAATCAGACACGAACAGAGTGAGAGAGAAAAGGTCAGGCCTCTGTTACCTGAATCCATGCTAATTCACACTCAATTGCCAACATGAAGTGGAATCAAAGTAAAGACCAAAAAGAGTTTGCAATTTTAAAATGATTATTGATCACTGAATGTAGAAGTATCTGCTAACCTGTAGCTGCAGTTACTTGAGATTTGATATAATGGCCTTTGTTTCTAAACCATTCAGCAATAAAAGGCAGCCTCAGATAAATAGCTTTCTTCCCAAGTTCTTTAGCTGCCTGTCTTGCATATATATAGCCAATTGTATTCAACATGTCAACACCATTGGCTGCAGATACCGTACCATAAAATTAGTGAAAAGAGAAAAGTGCCACTGAATCAATCAAAGGTACAAAAATGCAACAAATTAATAGAAGCCAGAAAACACAAGCTGCAAATGCCAGTCTTAGAATTATACTTCACTGCTATACCAAGCGCAAATTGTTCACCATCAATTAATCCTAGACTGAGTGAGCTTCCATGACTAGAAAAACAACAGTGACTACTCCAAAGACATTAAATAGCAGTCATCTATTCATTTATTTTCTGCAGAACCACTCCTCAAAAAAAAAAAAAAAAAAGAAAAAAAAAAAAAAACTCATCATGAGAATTAGCAACCAAATTATGAAACTATCTAATTTTCTAATAATATTCTGCTTGCTTGAGAATTGTTAAATAATGCAGCTCCGGTCATTGGAAGCACGAAAGTCCTAATCATGACAAAAGGAAAAGAAAAAAATTAACTCAAGTAAATCAGAATGAAGAAGCACTGCATGTCTATGCACGTGCAAATTATGTATCTTGAAATATATTTCAAAATGTGATTCAGTATTAGTTCACTTTAGCATTTATCGGCTGCCTACTTTTCTTTCTTTTATTTTTAAGAAAACAATAGCATTAATGGTAGCCATAAGGTTAATTAACTGTTGCACAATGGAAAATGTAGAAGCGGTTGAGAGAAGGGAGGAACTTTCTCTGGCTTTTTGCATCTCATTTTACGAAAATTTATTATCAGGGTGTTTTAAAGTGTGGATGTATTGCCTGCACTAGAAAGCCTTGAAACTTCATTTTCAGCATAATTAACAAAGTCCTCTTTGTTTCCTTGTACATATTGGTTGAGTCGTTCTCTTAGTATATCTGCAAGCTTTTCCTCTCTTTCCTTCTGAACAACCTGTAGCAAAAAGATAAACTTATTTTAAATATATAAAAACCTGCAAAAAACCATAAGATAAGAAATAAATCAACCCAAAAGTCCATTTAATGAGATATATAAAGGAATTTACCCTCATTTTCTCTTGCAACTTTTTAGTATCAAACTGTTCCCCTTCAGTAAAAATGTCTAGAGAAGCCATTGATGCCATTGCAAGCTGTCCTATATATTCCTCAAAAAGCTCACTTCCAAAAAGCATTGCAAAGATTGCAGCAGGATCAATAATTGCTTCACTGCATGAAAATGAATCATGTAAATAATAGCAGAAAAGATATTACATTTCTATAACAAATATGTCATGATCCAGAGGCATATAATGCCCAAGCCGTCAGGCAGCCCATAAACCTTGAAATTAATCTATCATAGGCTAAAAAGAAGAAACTAACGTTGAGATTCCAGATTTCCCATAAGCATCATATGCTTGTCGTTGGGTTGGATCACTCAATACCTGGTAAGCCTCTCCCAGAACCTGAACTCAGATGAACAAAAACTTCAATAAAAACATACTTGACAAAAGTTAAAACGTAATAGCATAGTGAAAACAACATCAAAAAGATAAAGCAAAAGAAAAAGTTTCTAGCTTGTAAGACAAACACAAAATGTTCAGAAGATTGCAACTGGGTACTGGAAATATTTAGATCTACTTTAACCATTAACTACTTAAGGAAAGTCCACTAGGACTTGGCCCAAGATTACGAAAAACTAAAACAAGCCAAGGCCCCTAAAATAAGCCATATTGAACATCTTGGTTTCTGAATATGTGCATGTCTAAAACTTACAAAAGGGCATCTATAGATGTCACAAGTCAAGAACATGAAATACAAGTTTTCAGATAGATGAAAATGTATACATTGAAATTAAATTTGCAAAAAGATGCCTTCAGTCAAAAAAAGAACAAAGGAGAGTAATAGAGACTTCTAGCTTACTAAAGAAATTTTAGGATCCAAATCCTCAAGCACCATTGCCAATGATAGCCAAGACCAAGATGGAGATACCTGAAGTTTGGATCACCTCAGGCAAAGGAAAATTTAAAAAATCTTGTAGCTTTTTCAATTATAAGAACCTCCATGACTATTCCCTTATAACATGTTTCAAGCAATTGGTATATGAAACAATGAAAACCTAATAAACAGATATGAAAAAAAAAAAGAAACTTCAAAGTCAAAAGTCATTTGCACTCTCAAGTGATCACTTTTCTTTGGGACTTTCTATACTTTTTTTATTTTTTGTATTTAAAGTAACGGTGTACGAATTGAAAAAGCTAGCAGTTGAATGAAAGATGTCCTTTGGTCAAAGGGAAAGTTGCATATTTGAGAAAAGAAAACATTTCAGTGATAATTGCAAAACAAGTTCATCAAACTTATTAAAACGAAAATAGTACAAGTTTAATACATTTACAATAAGCACAAGTTCAATAATACTGTCACCTGATAGACAAAACTTACCTGAAAATTTTGTGCAGCCCGAGGATCATCTGGGTTTTTATCTGGGTGAACCTTACGTGCCTGCAAGCCACAAAGAGAGCTGATTCGTAAAGGTTGCTATCTTGTAAACCATAAAAAAAAAAAAAGATTCTAAAGGTTCTATTTCAAGGAACATGGTTCAGATAATGACGGAATTTTTGCGATTAAGATAAGACTAGAGAAAACAGTACTATTTGAAACTAATGTGAGTTAAAATAGCATTACAATTCCAGTGGAAGGCTACAATATGCAGGCATCAGTAAAAGTGAACAAGCAGGAGAAAGGCAGGATAGTTCAGTTGCTAGTTTCACTTTGGTATATAGGGAATAAGCAACCAATAGGTGAACAAAACAATTCCTACTTCAATTGTATTCTAATTTACAGTAATTTTACAAAAACGAAAGACAAAAAACAAGTTGCTAAGATGATTACGAGAAAATAACAATATCTTGTAAGTAGTTATGCGATCTGCAGACATAAATTTTTGGGCGATTTTGAACCATAAAGCCCTTATATATCGATAAATTAAATAAAAAAATAAAAAAATAAAAAAATAAAATGGAAATGGCGAGGATAGGATACCTTGATGTAGTAAGCTTTCTTGATATCGGCCTCTGTAGCGGTTGGGCTGATCCCTAGCACGTCGTAGTATTCCGTCTCCTTAACCATGACTGACTCGGGGAATAATAGACAAGCTTCTTCGATTTACTATCCAAAAGATCCGACTACTAATTTGAGAAGAAAAATGGGGATATACGGCAACAGAATTGATAGAAAAGGAGGATAGATTCTCAGCCTTCAGTGAAAAAAGGATGGGCTACTTTTCCTCGTCTTGACCTCTGATTGCTTCGAGTTGACTTGACGCCCTCTTACTAACGACGTTAAAACACTGTGTGATAGTTATAGTACACTCCATTTACTAAATTATTATCACTATGTTTACACGTGTTCTCACAAGTGCGTGTGTTTCAAATATTTTGATAATTTTATTTTAAAATTGTTAACTATTATTGACAAAATAAATACGATTTTGATAACAAGATATGTGATATTATAACTTTTACAAAAGTTTTTATATAATTTTAGATTATAAAATAATAATATTAATTTAATGATATACGAGTAATGTATAATTAATGCTGCACCACAAATAATGTATATGGCATATTTGAAATTTAATTAATTGTTAAAAGTGTATTAATTCAACAAGATTATATATATATATATATTTGTTGGAAAATAATATTAGTAAAAAAAGAAAAAGAAAATGAAAAGAATAGTGATTAATTATATTTTTAATTATTTTCTTTTTAAGAATTAATATAAATTGATAACGTATTTAATTTGATAATTTAAAAATTTTATGTTACAAATAAAGAAAACAATAATTTATAATTTTATTTTTAGTTTTAAATAATATAAAAAAAATTATTTTTAAAGCATAAAAAAGAAAGAAAGAGAAGTTAAAAAAAAGATGAATTTGTTACTAAACGTATTGCTTGATTATATTTTCATCTTGAACAATATAACTAAAATGTTTGCATATATACAGAAGCTAGATTGGAAAGCAAGAAACCAGACAAAATGATCTCCCTACACTTGTATGAAACTTGTAACATTCTTAACCGTAAGATCAGATTCTGTTACAAGGAAAGTTTGTGAGATAAGAAGCGAATAACTTATTCTTGACTTTAATTTCCAAGAAGTAGTGCAGATTATCCAGATCTTTGAGCGAGAAGTAGCTGTTGAACTTCCGAATCAGGTGTTTAACCAATTTGTTATTGTTTTTTTATTACCACTATATCGTCCGCATAAACCAATATAATTATAATATCTCCACCAAGTCTCTTGAAGAATAAGGAAATGTTAGATTTTGAACTCTTGAACCCCTATGATACAAGTTCTGTCCCTAGCTTATCAAACCAAGTTCTAAAGGCTTGCTTAAATCCATAAAGAGCTTTCTTTAGTTTACACACATGTTTAGGTTCGGTTTTATCTTTCATTCCCTCTGATTGGTTCATGTATACAGTTTTGAATAATTCTCTATTCAGAAATGCATTATTCATATCCAGTTGTAAAAAACTCCAATTAAAGGTTGTGGCTAAACTGAGTATTATTCTGATTGTGATTACTTTGACAACAGAGCTGTAAGTCACATAAAAATCAATGCCAGGAGTTTGATGAAATTCCTTGACAACTAATTTGGCTTTCAGTTTTGATATAATTCCATATAAGTTTTCTTTAACTTTGTATACCCATTTGTTTCCAACTAATTTTTGTTTTTGGTTATATGGCACTAATGTAGAACCCGCCAAATTTGGACATAATTTAATTGTATTCGATTTCGGAATTAGGGACAAAGTTTTTGACGTATTAACTTTCAAAGAAATTTGTCTAAGTTAGGCATGTATAATAAAACTAGAATTTATGCATAAAGTGCCTTAGATATATATAGACCTAAGTATATCATTTTATTTCTCTATTATTTCAAGATAATCATAAATAATATAATGACTAGATTAAAAATATTTTAAAATATTAGGGGTTATTTAGCGAAATTTTCATAAGTTGAGAAAAAAGTGCAAATAAAAAAAATATGGAGCCACTATTAAAATTATTATATTATTATATTATGGCCCAATGAGGTGTATTATTAAGTTAAGCTAAGATATTTCTAAGTAAAGCTAATATAACTTAATAAACTCAAAATTCAAATTAAATAAATTCAAGCTAAATACATTTAATTAAAAATAAATCCATTTCCTTTATAAATTCTTTACACAATAGTGTTGTCTAACGGGTCGGGTTGGCTGGTTCACAAGCCAACTTGTAAATCTCGTTCTTCGAACATAGTGATAAAATTGTCATTTTATAACATTCTTTATCCCATGTGCATTGTACAAGATTAATTGACACATTAACGAGACGTAGGAGAATTTAGATTCAAGTTTAATAAAGAGAATATAATAAAATTGAAAATATAATTTGAAATTTTTCATAAGTTAAATTTCAGTATGTTGCCCTATGTTAATCCATTCGGCGATTTCGTTAGCCAGGTAGCAACATAGGTCAAGGGGCAGCGCCTTTGCTGCGGATCAGGGGCGGAGCATCCGAAAGGTAAACAAAATAGGTATTAGAGAATGAAGAGAAAATGTTAAAATCTATTCTAAGCATGAAGGTATCGATATTTGGAATGAAATATCGATACATTATTCAAATGTATCGATACATTAATATTACAGATCGATACATGTACAAAATGTCAATATATTGAAGAGTTCATGTCAATATTAGGTGAATGGATTGATATCTTCTCTCGAACAATGTGATATCGATTTCGGCTTGAAACAGTAAGGATGAGTATGAGAATGAGCTAGGGTTTCAAATTAAATTGGGAGTTTCGAGTTTAAACGACAAAGCAAGGGTTCTAAGGACGTCTACAAGCTAAAAGATAGCTTATTAACACATTATAGGCTTGATTTTAAGGGTTGATAACCAGTTGAAATATTAGGGTTTAGGGTTTTTAGAGTTTAGGTTTGA